>JAOBRG010357572.1:0-18134 GCA_027574985.1 Umimayanthus nakama
CCCACACGTCTGTATGTGAGTGATGACAATAAAGATCTTATTATTATTATTATTATTATTATTATTATTATTATTATGGTTACGGTTTTGGTTATGGTTACGGTTATGGTTATGATTATGGTTACGGTTATGGTTATGATTATTGGTTATGGTTAAGGTTGCGATTTTGATTTTGATAATGATTACCGTTATGAATACGATTTTGATTAAGATTATGACTATGATTGTGGCTATGGCTATGGTTATGGTTGGTCTTTATGGTCTTCGCTGACTCGGCAGAACAAGCAAGACAAGAACTAACAGTTAGTTGAACCGTGTTTGTAGGGCGACGTCTCTCAGGGAAGTATTAGACGATTACGACTTCGCGTTGGACTACACGCCAGATGACGCAGACATCAAAACTGTCAAGGAAACCCTTCAACTATCCACCTATGCTTTGCGCGAGCACTCGGCCCAGCTTCCCTCTCAGCTGGTCGGGAGAATCGAGTCGGCCCAGTCCCCTTTCGTTCAACAGCTACTGGAGCAGGCGCAAAGCTGCACCCAGGTGAGTTGACTAAATCCATAACTAAAGTTGGACCTTAAGTGTGAAAGTGCGTATTCCTTAGTAAGGTTATGTACTACAACATTCACTCATTCATTCTCAAAAATACAAATAACAATGATGAAGCTCAAAATCACACAAGCATTAAATATAGCCAAAATGTTTCACCTGAAGTTTTTGCCATCAAAGTGATAAAAACGTCTGCTGTCGTGATGACATCTGCTGCAGCCAGTCCTATATATGGAGAATGTCCCCACTTATGGTATTAAGTAACAGCCTGACTTGTAAGAAGTTGCCTCATTTGATTTCTAAGGTCCTAAAAAACCGCTTTTAGGCGAAAAAAGCTTTCTTTTTACTTCGCCGGGAGATGTTCACTCAACGAAGGTCGGTGACAAATGAAAACGAGTTTGTATTTTACCCAAGATGCTTTGCGAGTAATGATCACCAACGTCTGACCTTGCCCTGTTGGGCTACATTGAGTTATTTCCTTTTTTTGAACTGATTGAAAGCACGAAAGGTGTCGATTATCCGGTCTGGATCTTTAACTCAATTACAGCCAATTACAGTGAGGATACTCAATAAAAAAACTGAACTATAACTCTCTTCTTAGTTTCGCTATTGTTCAGTTAGAGTTTCTGTGAACACGCTAGTTCTATAAAGATTTTGAATTTGAACTAGCTTAAACAAAAAACTTTTTTTAATAACTTTTGTTTTCTTACTCTTGTAAACCCAGCCCTGCTTTATCCCCTCCACGGTGTGTTTGACGTCACCAGGAGGACCCATGGTTCACTCGCTCTCAGGACAAGAAAAGCCGACAACTGCTCTTGCCGCCAGCGACGACGGGAGCCTGGTAGTGAGTGCTGCTGAAGACAGAACGTGCTCTGTTTGGGAGGTCGCTACTGGGCGACTGGTGCGAGTGTTTGAGGATGTTGGTAAGTGCCTGAGGGACCAGGAGGCTTCAAACAATAGCTTTCAAAATAAGTTGTTCACGTTCTGAGTGTGCTTGATTCTCCCTCTCTAACTTTTTCGTCCATAATTTTGCCAAAGGTCCCTTCTACACCACCTGGTCTGCCCAGCCCGTCTATTCTCTCCAACATCCAATTTGTGTTTTTCAGTTGAGCCACTTATTTGGTTCGCTGAAACAAAAGGAAATACTTAAAAGCACCTAGAAGGCATGAGGGGGGGAGTCAAACTTACTTGTTTTTTTTTTTATCTCGTGGCTGATTTTCATAAAGCTTTGTCACAACTTTTCTTTGTTTGTTAGCACATATTTTGACCCTAATGAGGTGACGTCACAACTGTAGACGTCATCATGATAAGTTACGCAGCCCGTGTGTTGCCTACAAAAGTGGAAATTTTCGCTAAAACTACAAGTTTTACCGCCTAAATACTGACAACACCACATTATCTCTTACAACCTTTGTATAGTCCATTCGCTTAATGATTTTTTTTCACCATTTTCAGTGTTCAATTTGAAAACCTGAAAACTTGAAAATCCAAGATGGAAGCCACAGTGGCGTCATTTATTTTGTTGTGGCTGCCATGAAACTAATTAAACACCACATAGTTTCGATTAATTGAAAGTGTAAGTTCTTTGTATATACCAAATATCAAGTCAATCGGGTGAGAGGCGTCAAAAGCGGAGAGGGGGGTCATATTTACCCCCCTCCCTCCCTTATGCCATCGTGTAACTTTTTTACTTTATGCCTTCTAAGGAAAGCATTTGTAATAGAAAAATAATAAAAATATAGGTCCGTGTGAATAGAATCCTGAGAAAGCTCTTGGTTTGTGACTGATATCTTAACAAACTGTGAGGAAATCGTTTTCAGACTTAATGAGGCCCGCCAAATAGTTTATATTTTAACGTAAGTGAAGGCGGTAGTTGGCGGCGTTAACCTTTGAAGGACTCCACCAGCGGCAAATTAAGACATTAAGAGGGCTGCTTTCAAAAACAATCCGCCACTAAGACTGACTGGTAATCATCAATCGCTACAAACACGTTTTGTATAACGCCGCGCTGGTTGCTTCTTGAAAAACTCGTTATTTTTACGTATTGCACATTTAGTAATTAGTTCATTCAACTTGTTTAGAAAAGTTATTTTTTCGTTGTTACGCATTAGTTGCGAATTACATCTAACCTTATCCAACAAATTGTGGAATCCTTTATGAGCAAACTGACACCCTGACAGCATTTCTGTGAGCTGACACCTTCCTTTGCCTTCAGGAGGAGAAGCAGAGTTTATACAGATATCACGTGACAACTCCGTTATTGTGATGTCATGCTCAGAGATCATTTCCGCATGGCAGATGTCTACTGGACAGCGGTCGCACACCATCCAGGGCCACAGCTCGACAGCCCCAATATGCATCGTACAAACCTCGGGTGGTGTGCTACTTGCGACTATAGTTGGAGCATTTATAAAATTTTATGATTTTGAAACCGGTTGCCTAAAAAGGACATTTGAAGATGTTTTACCGCAGCCTCTAAATGAGGTTACCTCCGTGTTTTACCTGGCGGCCTGGGACAAAGTGTTGCTCTATTCTGGCCGGGATTCTCAAATTCCAGGGAACTGGATACGAGGAATTTCTATAGAAACAGGAGAGAAGACAACAGAAATTAGAACCGGCGGCTCCCTTAGCATACAATCCATGAAAGTAACTGCGTATGGCACACTGCTAGCCGCTTGGACTGAAGGCTCAACAGGCAGGAGGAAAAGCTCCGGTTCGCAGACGTCACGTATTGTTTTACAAGTTTGGAACCTCAGTAACGCCACGCTGATTCATGAACTTGCGGGCTCATCAGGACAAATTCGCTGCTTTGCGATGTCGACAGACAGAACTGAGGTGATGACGTTGTCACACACCGCCTTTAACCCGAGTGCCAACTTGTTCCAAGGAAACATTTGTATTTATAACCTCAAGAGCTTTGAAATCAAACGGTGTATTCTGCATTACCCGAGCAGCATTAATCACGTGGTTTACATAGACTATCATCACGTGATCAGTTCATCCCGGGATAAGCTGGTGCGGGTTTGGGATTTAGAGCGAAATCGTACCGACTCCTTGGAGGAAGCGGCTGAGCGCACCACAGAACAGGAAGTGGTCGGGCTGGATGGCCGTTACGCCATCTTCTGGGAAGAGACTGGGGTCGGCGCCGTTCACATGGAAACAGGAAGCTGTATCCGGTTTGCTGATGGTATCGCGCCTCAAGTAAGTCCATTGGTTCTTAATTTTGAAGTTAAGAGGTTGTGGATCTTCGAAGATAAGCAAAGTAATTAGCAATGAGTAATTAATAAAATCACATTTCTTTTGGTAACCTGACAACGATTGCTACCAAAATCTCGCCAATATATAGTGTACAAATAAATTTTGCAGCTCTAGAAATGAAAGGGAGAATGCCGTTGATCCCAGAAAGTTTATCTTACTGCTTTTGTCAGAGAAACTCCTTTCGAGGTCGTTCGGATGGACATCTGTCGTTGTTTTTGGAATTCACAGCAAATGAAAGAGAGTTATACAGGATGATAAACATGGTCGATCCTTGTTTCGTTATTCCCAGCTCTTGTAACTGGAAGGTCAGACATTCTCTGATCATTTTTAGTTTTGCATTTCAGCGTCGAACCTCTTCTTAGTTTTGTACTAGAAGTTAGTACTAGCTCACAAACTCGTTTGATGTAAAATATCTTCACTTATAGGGGCGAGGTACACACTTAAGGGGCGGGGGCACACTAAAGGGGCGGTGAGGAGGCATAGGTTTTACTTTGATTGTGATTAAGAGGAATGATTAGAAGATTTATAAATGTAACAAACACTTTTCCTAAGCGAGCAGGTCCCACTGCTCGGGTAGCATGCGAGCTGGTGTTCGTCCATTAAATACTATGTTAACTCCAAAACTTAGCTCTAACTGACCTTACATCCATAAAAATCTTGCGATTTCTTCAAAACTTACGACTCGTTCCTCATCTCTTTTGCTCTCAAAATACCTAAGAAAACGTTTTTTGTTTTTAATTTGTTCTTGCACGTTCGTAAGGTTTTCCGTTGCTTGTTCGTAAAACTCTGTTTTTACTGCTTGAAATAGAATCAACACCATCACATTCCGGCCTAATATCCCTTCTGCCCTTTTTGTCGCAGCTTGTTTTCATCAACGAACAGCTGGTGGTTGTTACGTCGCAAGAAAATATGTATTTGTACGACATCGCAAGCAAAACAATGAGCCTGCAGTTTGATGGCAAGACCAGCGTAAACCTGTTGAAAAACTACTTCGTGTACAAGAACATTTTGGTAGCTATCAATGAACCTCAGACAGCTTTAAACGGTTATGACATCACTTCCGGTAAAAAGATGTTTGAGTTGACCGCTGACCCACACTATACAATACACAGGTAGGAATAACACAGGTAGAATGCTATTACATGATTTAAGTGGTGTTGTTAACATTTCCATATTCTTTAAATGCAGCTGTGAAAAGTTAAGAAGAATTGCTGTCTAAAAGTATCAGTACGTGGTGAAGAGAATCCAATACAAAGAAGTCATGTGATGCTTCAATGTTTATGTGTGTCACTTTTTTTACTTGAAAAATCGATCTCATACTTTTGACTTTCCTGATGTTACTCTTTCAAAACATTCAACCTGTTACATTTCTACCCACAAACTAAGTTTGGGAAAAACTTCTAACGATTTCCAAAATTTTCTCGGCGGTGTACGTAAGCTCCTGCATCCCCTTGGAGGGAAACTCGCCTCCCACCTCCATCCCCCCCCCCTGCTCCTCCATCTCCTCCCAATACACTAACACACGCACACGCACACCCAGACACATATACACACAAACACACATACATTCTTAAACATGCTCCGCGGACCATGGAACAGAGGAAAATGATTGTCTTAAGCCAAGCTTTACCTGAACGAAATTCAGTCGAAATCGATGGAAATCGTTTAACTCGACTATAATCAGTGTAAAGCTATGAAGAGTCTATTTCGTGGGATCTTTCATGCTTCCGGGAAAGCTTAATTCATCTAAAATTTGCATCAGAGTTTAATGGTTTCAACTAAAGTTTGACTATTAAATAACGTGTAAAACAGGCAAGATATGTCCAGATACGTCTAAACATGTCCAGATATATCTGAACTTGTCTGTGTATGCCTAACTCAGTCAGCCATTCTTCGTTTCAAGATTCGTGGCAACTTGTGATGGACGCTTCTGTGCCGTGGGAGTGAAACAGACATGCGCAGATAATGCTGGAGATGAGAGACGCGCCCACTATATGGTGTGGGACCTGGAGACCACCACGTCACTCCAGACACTCGAGTTGGAAGAATCCACCAGTAACTTCGACGGTAAGCTTTCAACCATAAACTCACCACTCATCTTGTAAATCGGTGCATTCAGTAAAGCCTCAAAAATTCTATCAGGCCCGCAAATTAGCTAGACCGCTGTCAAATTTGCCTGATGGTACACCTTAAAACGCAACCTGGCTCCCACACTCTTCGTTGCTTGAGGTTGATTTTTATTCTTCTTTAGCCTGGTTTAGAGAAGAAAAAAAGTATTTTGATTAAAACAAGCGCACCTGCACCTTCATTTGTTTGCAGTAACTACAAATCTGGGTGCCACGTTACCAGGACCAACCAGGGTCTTCCAGCTGATCTGGCTCCATGACGTCACGGGAAAAACCTGTTATCATCGCGCCCGCAATAATAAACTTTTAAATGCAAGATTGAGCCGAATCAACTGTAAATACACCGAAATAAACAACAACCGACACGGTAGCCATTTTTGTTCGTTCTCGTGAACTTTGATCGCGCACAGAAAAGCATGATTTGGGGACTGGAAATGACAACAAGTTTTTCCCGCTTTCTCGCACTTGATTTGCTAGTTTCGTAGTCTCAGATCAGCTGGTTTCTCTAGGGATAGAAAAGAGCCTGGGAACGAGGTTGCCCAAGACGTAAGGAGTGCCATGGAATAATTTGTATGATATTGGCAATAACATCATTTGCTTCTGTTAATATCAGCTTACGACCCTTTTCTTGCCGTTGATGTTTGTCATCCCGTTACAAGTTTATGCATCACAAAAAGTGTGTTAAGAGTGAAAATATAAAGACATCGTCACCTGTTTCTGCGAACTACGAATTGTAGTGCCGCGTATGCATATTACAGTTACTGCTTTCCACTTCTATTGACATGATCAAGATCAGATGATGTATGATCTCATTAAAAAGTACAAGATATTGCCTCAACCATCCTACACCCTACACCACACCCTTCTTCTACCCTGCCATTTTGGGGTGATAAGCTGTCTATCGCCTTTCGAAAAAACAATCACTCTCGTTCCGGGAGGGTTATTTCGCGTTAATATTACTGTTTACATTTCGTTTTCTTCTCAGAGGAACTCGACATTGTTTGATTGTTTGCAAGAATCCAGGTTTCTCGATTTTCTTTCTTTGTAAAAAGTGAGTAATGAAGTTGCTACTTGCAACTCTATGAAATCTTGGATAGTTCAAACTTGTGACGCAGTCTTTGTTTGTTCCTAATTCCTCAACGTTTCTCGTTACAGTGCACGAACTTTCATGTATTCTTTTTCGAGTTTTTTATTCGTTGCATTTCATTCAAATGACTCCAACGAATTTTCGTTTTCAGTTCTCTTTTTCAATTTTTCGTTTCAGATTTGTGCCTCACTAGCGATGGTTGCGCTCTTCTGGATATTATCTACAATCGTCGCAACAAGTTGTACCAAGCAGTTGTGTATGACGTCACTTCCGGCACCGTAAAACACCGCCCATCAACTTCCGTTCATGTGCACTCTGCAAACATCTCCAGCGAGGGACAGTACTTTGTGCTCGGCTTGTTTGATGGCTCAATGAAGCTACACGATCTTGAGACAGGAATTTGCCTGAAGAACTTAAGGGCGCATGTGGGCTCAGTGCATCGAATTTACACCACCAGTGACGGGGCGGTTGCTATGACAACAGCTGGTGGGCTGGACTCGAAAGATCGGTCAATTAAGTTCTGGGAAGTGAAACCGGGAGATATCTCTTTGTTAACGGTTTTCACGCCTGATGCTAAGGTCTCTTCCATGGCAATCAGCAGTGATGGTCACGTGGCCGCTTTGGAGCTGACGTCAGTTGTTCCGTTTTGGTTGGCGAAGAACGGCAAGCGGCGCCTTAGCGACCAGGCGTCCTCGGATTTACTTTCTGGGAGTTTTGTTGTCGATCTAAACAATTTTAACGTTTTACGAAAAGTTATTCAAAAACAAAACTAAGCAAGACCGAGTAGATTTTTTTATTTAAAGTTAAGAGTATTTTTATGATTTCAACTTTACTTTCTCCGCGCGATTTGATGAGTTGTGCGTTTCGGAAAGCAAAATCCCGGCGAAAATTTAACTCGAAAATTTGTCCTTTTAGTATGCGAAGATGTCGTTATCGTGGCAATGTGAAATGGACTGCACCGAATGTTGGTAATAGTTAAGAACTAAAGCTTTGAAATGAAGTTCTAAGTAAAACAAGTAAAGACTTGTCACAGGAATGTATGTTGGTTTGAAACCAATATTTAAAAAAGAAGTTTGTAGCCGTTGTAGTAACTCAAATGAGACGACTGCCAAAATTTGAACTGACTGAACTTCCACAACTGCTTCAATGATTATCGGGTTTTTTCACAGACTGAGGCATGTCGGAGCGGTTTCTCGTTTCATTTATATTTAACGTTTGAGAAGATCCATAGAAGACGTCCACTTGAAGGGCTTGTGTATCAACTGCCTCGCTGGAAACCAACCTCGTTCCTTTGGTCCTCCTTGACCCTGGGGACGAGGTTCACTGGAAACTCGTAATATTAAGCCAGGGGCGGACTTAGGGGGGAGGGGCTAAGGAGGCCATAGCGACCCTTTTTGTGGACAATTTTGCCAAAATGTCACATACGAAAAATTAGGAGAAACCTGTGTATAGTTAAGTACGTATGTTTGTTTATTTTTCATTCTTCTTCAGTTTTTATCGCATAAATTTCTGTATATAATGAAGACAAACAACTGATCACAAAAGTTGTAAATCACAGTATCAACTCACTCAAATTTCGTAAAAACCTTTAAGTTCACTTTGGTTTTGTGTTGATGTCTACTAATTGTTCACTGTTGTTTACCATTTGAAATTATAAACAACTGAAATTAACAAATAGACTGAGTTGTGCGAAAGGGCCTAAAACTAAAAATTATAAATAACTCTAAGCCAAGGTTTATGATTAAGTTTGAAGTGAAAGTCGATAAATCGTTGTTAAATTTTAATTTGAACTGCAAAAATATTTCATTACCACATGTATGAATGTAAACAACTCTTGATTTCCAGTACTTAGCTGGCCTGGCGACATAGCAGTGAATGGCGGAAATTATCTCTTTGGCGAAAGTGTTTCCCTAACCGACCTTATAGAAGTTCTTACAGTTTTTAAGTCTAGCTGATGAGTTATGTCTTCCCTTAGTGTTCTGGCTGGCAGCTTTTTACTGCGAATTTCTGTGCTTTCATTTATTTATTTATTTTTTGTAGTGTTTGTGTCATAGCCATAAATATATATCCTGCATTAACCTAATATAGCAATCACGCGATCAGTAAGTCTATATCATTATTAGTAGTTTTGTTAAATAATCAGTTGAATAAAGAAGTTGCTTGAAGCACACCTCGTGTCTGTATTCCTTCTGTAAAGTAGAATTCTTTAGTCGTAAGAACACGACATTTTTATTTATTTATTTATCCATTTATTCATTTATTTATTTACTTATTTATTTATTTATTTGTTTGTTTGTTTGTTTGTTTGTTTATTTATTTATTTATTTATTAAGCTCTAACCATATTATGGTTAGGTACACACAACAGAGCGCGGCTCCAAATTAAGTGTGCCCATTCATAAAAAAATAGTGTCACAAAGCTAAATACATTACGTTAGTTTACATTAAACAGCATCGGCCTTAAATGGCCGCCAGCGTTCGAGTTTATCTTCAAAAGTTCAAATTTAAAAGCGGTCTTTACACGGATTTTTTCAAACCGAACAGCAGATCAACCGCCATATGCTAAATAATACTTCTAGGTTAAACTCCATACGAAGAAGTTTTCTCTTTCCTTGCACTACAAGTGCACATGACTGAATCGTGCATGAAAACGAGGCCAGTGCAAACGGGTATGCTGACACAGGGAATCCATCCGGAATATCTCGCTAAAAAACAAATACTGTTTTTTAACGTCAATGCGAAGGGAGCGGTTGCTCGTTCTCCCGAGCCAGTGGCTCCTATTTAATCGCTCCACGACAGTTAAAACCCTCCCCCTTAAAATCCCCCTCTGCCAGGGAGGCTGACCAGAAGGCTATTTACACCAGCGTGACCGGCGGGCAGTGAACTCGAACTCGGAACCTCCTGGTTACGAGTCAGTGCCGGTCAGCTCTTTTAACCGGTCGGCCACGCTCCCCCCCCCCCCCCCCCCCCCCTTTGATTGAAGACTGTACGACGACTGTGATTGAAGACGTGCTTCTGTACAAGAGACCGCTTGTTGTTCACTTTCGTTCATCTACATCGGTACATGGATTGTAAGATTTCGCATGATTAACAATACAAGGGTACTAAAGCCAGTTAAAACTAGCACAGTCTATACATGTGCAAATCTCACCCTATCTGGCTCGGAAGAAGGACTCTAACACACACACACACACACACAAGTTGTCTCTGCACTGGAAAAGCTTATTATAAACAAGTTGATTACTTTCTTCAATTTATCTGAACAACATTTTGAAGTAGCACAACCACGAGTTGAAAAAAGAATAGCTCTTCAGCAGAGTTGAATACGTGCAATGAAAGGTTGGAAACGTATTGCAATCAGTTTGGAGCGTCAATTACTTACTTCTTGAGCAGCAACGTTACAAATGCGACACAAAACATCCAGTCAAATGACGTTATAGCTAGATAGCGACAGGAATTTCGGCAAACATAACCACCACAACAAAAAGAGCAAACATGGCGGCTTCAATAGTGTCTGCTCCACTTCCCCCCTGAAAATTTGGTTGCCCCCCCCCCCTTCCCCTCTCCCTATATCTTCTTTTTGTTTTGTATGGTGGAATAGGGTCAGGGCTAAATCTGATGTTTGATTAGAGCAAGTCGAGCTAAATCTGTCCACTGACTTAGATTACTAAGTTTGAAAAAAAACTACAACTCTTGGGCATGGGTTTGGCAAACCTGGTTTTGGAAATTGCTTAATTACGTATATGTTTATTGATAATATAGTGTATGCTACTCTCTCCTACTGTGAAAATTGCAAGTTTTAAAAAGTTTTCCCTTGGGCAAACTAGGTCCTGACTGTTCAAATAACTGATAGCTCTTTAGCTGTACCTCTAGATTTTCGCACACTGAAGCAACTTTGTGCCAGTTCTAGTAGCTGAGCTTGGAATATAGAGGATTCATTTTACTGACAAACAAGCAGAGTAAAAGTAGCGAACATGAAGTTGTTTCTTTCAAACACGAAACCAGAATTGTTTCCATAAAACATGCGTAGCAAGCGCAAAAGGGAAGGGGAAAAAGGGAGGGGGGGGGGATGGAAAGAAAAACGGGAGGGGGACGTCCCACCCACCCCCCTTTCCCCTTCGATTTTACGCATTTTCATAAGGCAATCAAGTCCACGTGTTTAGATTGTCTGATTCTTGATCTCTTAGCAATATAATCAGCATAAATGTTTATACTAAACGTATCAGGTCCTAACGCTCCAATTTCCAATGAGAGATATTTTAGTTTTCAAATCTATGACTTGTTGCTCTTTTTGTTCCAGTCTTTCTTTTAGGCTTTCATTCTCTTTAGCCTTTTCGTACCGCAGCATTAAATACCTCTCCTTGTCAGCCTGTAGGTTGCTGATAGCTGCGTCTTTCGCTCGAATCCTTGCATCCATCTCACGCAGCGTGTTTTCACAACGCTCCTTCAGCCGCTCTGTTTCTTGCTGCAGTTTTTTCATCTCAAACTTCATAATATTCTCATGTTTCTTAGATTCCTTTATGTAGTCGTTTTTGCCACTGAGTTGAGCCTTGAGCTCCTCAATCGTATAATAAGCTATAACAACTTGGTTCATAATTTCCGTTCTAGTCTGCGTCATTCCTTTCAAACCCTCTCTTCTCTCCCGAATTTCTCTGTCACGCTCGCTCAAAAGCTCCCCATACTCGGACAAATTTATTCGCTTCCTTTCCAGTTTTCGATTCCTCGACGATAAATCAATTTGTGGAGCACCAATTGAGGTTTGCTGATGTAAGTTTGAGTTTGTCGTCCTTGTCAGGTCTGACTCTTTACCTTCACGTAGTTCCATGCTTCCAATTCTTTGCGTCTCGCTTCTGGCCAGTTTGTTGGAGTCTATTGGTATCACTTTGTCTTCTTCGCGGGATTCGGGTTCACTAAATTTTACTTTCCTTGTGTTAATCTGTTGTGCAGGGAATTCTTTAGCTTTTTCCTGCGCCAAAAGACAACCTTCAAGTCCAGGAATTGCTGGCAAACTCAATGTTTTGTCATTACCATTCGCCTTCTCTGCTTGACCCACGGGAATTCGTCTGGCAGTCGGCTTTGCTAGGGGCTTTAGTGGGATCAAAGAGTTAGCCATTTGAAGTACGGATTTGTTCATAAATTGTGAGTACGTTGAAGAATTCAGATGAATCTCAAATGCACTAAACTGTCATAAAAACTGCTGCCTGAGAAATTATTTCATCGCCAACGCTGTCAGTGTGTTGGTGTAGTTCGGTATTCGCTTGAATACTCTGTATTCTTTCAGAGAACACACCAAGTGCTCGAATATTTCGTGTCGCGACCAAAATGACCCTTTCCATATGTTGACAGTTCAGTCGCTAAGCTTTTGTCAACAATCACGCGAAGCAAATAAAACGCCTGTACAGTGTAAACATAACTTGCTTCATATATCCCTACTCAATCTATATATTTTAAACAAACACCTTAATATCACCGACTCTACACTCGTATTTCGCTTTCCTTTAGCCAATGACTGCTATTTCATATAACTTGTAAAAATCCTTCTGTATTAATGTACCTTGGCTTACTCGATTAGCCACAGCTACAGCAGGCACCCGATATTACTGATATTGATCGTTTGTCAGGTTTGGTGCAAATGCACTAACGATATTGCCAAAATTGTACTTATTTTTTTGCCTAATGAATCTCTTGCATCCAATTATTTTCTACTTCAATTCCTGGGTTTTCTGTCGTTAAATTTTGTTGAAATAGTAAACAAGAACAACAAACACTAATTTAGAATTACTCGTTACTTAAATGTTTTCTCAGCATTACTGTTTCCTCTCTTGTGACACATCCCAGTCGTAACTGGCGTAAGCACAGATTTTTCAAGAGTTCTATTTGAACAGTCGTTCGCGATCGACGATTGAGCGAGGTTAATATGGCAACATGTAACAAAAATCAGTTGATCTTTGGAGCCCTTTGCACAAGACATAATCCAACAAGCACTTTATCAATTTAAATAGCAGGAATTTTTGTTTTAAGAACAACCAGTTTGAAAGTTTTTCTTGGAGCCAACAACAGTTTTTTTTTCACAAAACTCAACTCGTTGAGTGCCCTCCAGTAAAATATGGACATCAGGAACTGACTCGTGTGGCCGGTGTGGCGCTCAACCTCATTACAAATATTCAATGATTCCTTTTATCAATTTCAACTTTAATATTGCATCTAGGTATTGCAAAATACCTCAAAACAAAATCAAGCCTTCAACAGGTTAGAACAGAGCTTATTCAGTTTTATGGCATTTGTTATGCAAAAAAAAGGTATTTTTTAACCTGTTTGCTTTATGTGCTGTATATGCATTTCCATGACTAAACTTTGTTCCGTTCGTGAAACGTTAAGTTTGACTGATTTATACGAAATCAATTTTAATCGAGTCAAACATGAATCTTTTTTTATGTAGGTCACTGACTCTAGGTCTTCGAGGAAGAAAGAAAGTTTTTTTTTATAAAACAATCAAATATGCAAGCGTGGTCATTAGACGCATTGACTCTCATTCGCACCTCATTAGTGAACAAGAGCAACTATCTGTTAGGCAGGCCTAATTAGCACAAAGATGAGTATTTGTTTAAGAATGTTTTAGTTGCCAAAGTAAACAATCAAAGTATGATAAATGGACTCGCAGCATGATTGCCCTCTTTCACCTCAATAGACGCTCGCTGCCCCATTGTCCAAACAATCGCTACTAAGAAATCGGTAATTAAGTGGACATTCCCTTAGGGAGTGAATTCACAAGAACTCGAAAAGGTCAAAACCGAAAAGATTTATAAGGTGAAAACTGGTTTCATTGTCCTTTACAAGCAGTCACTGATATTTCTATAATTCGAGGCAGTGTTTCCTGAATCAAATAAGATATGGTTCTCCTAAAGAATTCCTGTAAATTGAATGTGGTGTGACTCGCATTTGGACTCGGAAGGCAGTTGGAGTTTGAAAGGCTTTTAAAATTTGTGTGAATCGGATGGTGAACAAGAAAAACCAATTAGGTTTGCATTATGGCAAAAAATCGAGATACAAGACCGAAACCCCTTGGCGAGCAACCACATGAAGTCATGGGAAACCGAAATGGGAAACATATAAAGTTCTGTAACTATCCCGAATTGTCGGGAGAGACGGTAGAGCTTTGTGGAAAACAGGTATGTTGCGCAATGAAAAGTGTGCATTCGAGCTAACAGAAAGTTGTTTGACGGCATACAAAGTTAGTCAGTTAAACAGGATAACTTGAATCTACTAGTCATGACCTTCAAAGTAAATGTTTCAGAAAAAAAGTTGCGAAAATTTCTCAGAGATTCTGATTGTCGCAAACTGGAGAGTATTAAAGCTATTCTAAAGAGTAAGTACCGCTGTCTGGCTGTGTGTGACGTGTTCGCACATACTTTGGTACGTTTAGAATTTAGCAGCAGAAACGCTTTCTATACTGAACCGTACAGCCTTTATGGCGTAGTTGGCGTTCGAGAAAAAAAAACAACACTGCTAATCGCAAGCTTGGTATTTTGTTTATACATATACAATGAAGAAAACAGATAGCCCGTCTTTCAACAACTGATGATTAGTGGATACATTTTTCTTTTCGCTCCAATCTTATTGGACCCCATAAAAACAAGGGCCAAGGGCAAGATCTGATCCTAACAATCCTCTGAAAACTGTTTCTAACGATTTCTTTTCTCATTTTAGGATTGTCAAGTATCGACCGAGGTGATCGATAACACCTCCCCGCCCCTGGTTGGGTTTCCTTGTTTCAAATGCAGGTTATCGCGAGAAAAGGACAGCGAGATACAACAGACCGAGCAAGCTGTTCGGCGTTTAAAGCAGGCGCGAACTATTGCATTTTCAAGCGTTATAGAATCGGAACAGCGTACAAACAACTTGAGAAGAGAGCTTTCAAAGCAGCGAGAGAACTGCGAAAATCTTAGAGAAACTGACTTTAAAATTAGACAAGAAATTGAGAAAGTAAAGCAAGAGATTTCGATTTTGAAACAAAAGACGGAGGAAAAGATAAACGCGTTGTACAAGGTATTGTACGCCAAAGAGAAGAGTATAGTAGACGTGCTGGCGAGGAAAAAAGACGTCGAGAAAAAGTGTCAGGACATTTTGACAAAAAACGAACGCTTAAACCGGACCTTGGTCGTGGTCCGGAGACATTTTGTAAAGACGCGTTGGCGGAAGATGTTTCAACAGTGGAAGAAACAGCGGACACAGCACCACAATTTTGTGCAGTGTTCGGGGGACAGTTAAGGAGCTCCTCTTGCTTTTCACACGGCTTAATAAAGTTCATTCTTCTCTGTTTGTAAATGTTATATAAAATCGCGGCAACCAGTCGCAGACACATGTATATGTCTCAACTGTACGATCTGTGTAGTAAGTAAAATGCAGAACACGTCGGCGGAAGCACTTGTACTTCTTTTTGAGCTCGCACCGCCGCCACCCCGCCCCCCCTCCCCCCTCCCCTTGGTTAAATTTCTCGCATGACCGCGCGTTCGCCGCCCATTAAAGAGACTCGGAGAAGTCGACCTTCTTTGCTTTCAGCTCCCCGATGTTTCACTTGGACCAATTTTCAGTGATTTTCATCAGCTGACTCTTTATCAAACACTAATGATTCTTTAACAAGGCGCACCTTGCGACTCATTGCTTATTTTGTGCTAATTTTCAGTAAGGACCTCGGGTAGAACTTCTTTGCTTTATTTACGTAAAGTAGAACCCCGATATATATCTATTAACAAAGTGTCAAAAAACAATATGGACGAAACTCCAACTACACTAAGTCTGAAAAAAATGAACAAATTCACACCCTGATGAAAGTATACTAAAGTCTTTGTGAACGCCCAGGATTTTAAACCATAAAATGATCAGATGTCTTTGCCGTCCACACAATTGAGCTCACATCACCTACTTGTTAAAACTTTGACACTTCTGTTGTTTGGCACCACAAGCATACTGGCTTTTGTTTTCAGTACAATCGACCGTATTTCTACACAACAATCACCTGACTTTCAGTTTTTAAGGAAATTTGCATAACAATTTGCTTTCCAATCCAGTCCAGAATAAAGCCAATTACGATAAATTTTGAAATCAATCTAGAAGCAATTGAAGATCAATGAAACGGCCATGAATGCTTGCGAAAGAACAGTGCCTGTCATAGCTTTGCAATCATTTTAAAAACATTCTAAACACTGACCAATGCCGAAATCCGGCTCATTACCCCCGATATCTACCAAGACGAAGGGAATTATGGAAACATGGCAGCGGGCGCCTTCATTTGGGACGATAAACGGAGCGACACCACTAGACAACATACCAAGTTACAGTAGATACTGCGAGAAAGAATCAAGCAGGAATTACTTTCAGAAAACTAGCACTCGAAATGAATCTATAAGTGTAGATTTCGCAACTCCAGAAAATGAAGGTGAGTTTCTGAGGAAAAAAGATGATCTTTTAAAGCGACAAGAAAAGTTAGCACGAAAAATTGAGTTTGACAGAGACTCTGCCGCACTTTATAGAGAGCAGTGGAGAGAGACGGAAGCGTGTTTGCAGCAGAAACTGGAGTTGGTTTTGGGTAGCATGCGGCAGGTGAAGAAAAACACGAGAGAGATCTATGGACATCTTAAGCGAGTCAGAAAGGAAAGGGAAGACTGTACAAGAGATAACAATCATGCTGTAAGACTTATGCAAGCCGAGCTAAAAGGAAAAGACGAGATCCTGAGGAAAGTTTTGAAAGAAGAAGAGAAAAAAGTTTCCGCACACATAGAAATGGCGAAGGTGAACAAGCTTCTTGCAGACCAAATTCGAGAATATCGCAAGAAATCTGAAATTCTGGCGTTACAGTTGGATGAATTAAGCTGAAATGGCAGGCAAAGTTTATAACAAAATTCTTAGGTCGAGTGCTGTCGGGGCTGCACTTCAGGGGAATTCAACTCAGTTGAGTAGAACTGAGCTAGCTAAGCCTGATTGGAAACATATCGTATGATCATGACCTAGAAAGTTCTCGGTCTCGCACAGATATTTCATAGTGCAAGATAAATCTAATTTGCCAAAATATTTACATTTACTTTTAAACGAATTCGTACAACTAGCATTTACGGCTAATTAAGTTCTGCTGAAGTACGCCCCTGCCTCTACCCAATGCTTTGTCCGTCAGTTGTCGCCCGGCGGACGCACATGGCCGCAGTACATAACGGCTTAGCTAAGGTTACTGTTCAGTTTCGAGCTGTGTTTGCGATCAATGGAGCATGTCTCATTTTTCAGGACTATCCCTATAAAACCTTATATCACTGAAAAGCTTTGAACATTCTCTTAATCACTCGATAATTTTTATTTGGTAATTTAAAATTCGGAGTTCCAAGTTGGACGTGTTTGTTGATGGCATTAATTGTTACATTTTCTTATGTGATACTTTTGGTAGTCCAAACCGTGTTAGCGTTTTTCGAAAGGCCGCTCTATTTGTATTTTACAGCCAAAACTCTGAACTAGCAATTTGTAATCGAAAACGGCGGTGTTTTATCGTGATAACTTCAAACTTTTTTAAACTTTCAAAAAACGCTAACTCGGTTTTACATTTCATGTATTAAAATATCTATAAGAGATTTTACTTCTGTAACCGGCATAGCTGTTTAAAATCATGGTTTAATTGAATCTGATAAACAGATACACTGAGGGGATATATATATACTCTAGTGAATTTAAATCTTGCTGTATGTCGTCAAAATTGTCGATAAATTTTGCAGTTGTTCGTATCCATGCACGGATTGAACTGTGGTCAGACGGAAATGTTGGTTGTTCTACAATCAAATATTCAGCATTTTTAAAATGCTTTGGTCCCTAATAATATAGTCAACGGTACTAACACCATTTTTCGGCCATGATACTTTACTTCACGGCACAAAGGGCCTTGTGTACTGACCCGTCTACTGCCCGTCCACGGCCTGTATACAAGAGGTGTACGGATGTGTTCTGAAGTGTACTGTACGGTCTCCGTACATTCAAGAATTGACCGCGTGTACTGGCCCATCTACTGCCCGTCCACGGCCTGTACACAAGAGGTGTACTGGATGTATACTGAACGTGGACGGTCTCCGTACATTCCA
>JAOBRG010357584.1:0-12870 GCA_027574985.1 Umimayanthus nakama
TATTTATGTGTCAAATCCTAGGCTGCCCATGCCCCCCCCCCCCCCAGGCGTTTGACATGTTTTTTTTGGTCAAATTCCCCACCACACAGGCCCTTTCTTTGGTCAGATGCCCCCTCTCCCCAGAGATTTTTATAGGGATCGAATGCCCAGCCCCTCGGGCTGAAATGACAAAATCCACATCATTTCAGGAATCTTCCCATAAAGCAACCACTTAGGGTCTAAGTACGAGCTTACAAGAAGAAGTCCAAGAGCAAAGAACGGTATATTCTGAATTTTACAACTCAAGAATGTTTTTAGAAGGTTCATTCAGTCTGGGCCATAATCAGAACCGACTATATTTTTTCCTGCGATTTGATTGTTTGACTAAAAACCAAAACAAAGCAATCTGACTGCGAGAGACTGTAACCAGAGACTTGAAACCAGAAAAATCAAGATGGCGGAGATTCAGAAAGTAATGGTGTCGTCGTGTTTTCTTAAGTTCTTGTGAATGGGGCTTGGAAAAACAAAAGGAGCAGAAAAATATAATTTTGGCATCCACAAAATGTACCAAGGTTTGTTTGCAGAAAAATAGAAATTTTAGTATTTTTGATGTTCTTGCCAGGTTTGTTTGTAGCTGGACAAATCCAAGAAGTGCTTGCTCGAGTTTTGAGTCACTGTGTAGCCCCTTGATTTACATTTTTGTGCCAAATACCTTGGGGTGTCCGGGGGAGGGGGGGATGGGGAGGGGGAATGAGCACTTTTGGATTTGACTCATACATTACAGTAAAATGTTTTGGAAATACTGTAAATGAATGTAAATTTTTTTTCACCAATGACATTTGCTATGACCCTGGCTAGGAGAGGCCAGAAACAGTACTGGTGACTGACTTTCATCATCATCTTTATCTTCTTTATTGGTCAAGCTTTTTCTGAATTTTTTTTTCTTGTGTGAATTCTACAATTGTTACTATGCATATCTCAACTATCTGATTAGATGCAACCAATTTACAATTTTCAGCCACAGGAGAGCCAGAGTCAAGTACCATTTCTGCTAACTCCTCAGTAACAGGTAGCCCAATATCAAGCAATGTTTGTATCAGTAACTCAGCTACTTCAAGACCAACAAACAAAACTGAAAAAAGTGAAGAGGTCTTTGCTTCAGAGGAAAAGAAAAACACTGAGTGTAAAACTTTAGATACTCAGGATAGTTCCGGTTTAAACACCACACAGAGCAGTTCAAGTGACATAATTATCCCAGAAGCCAACCAATCACAAGAGCAAACAACAACAGAATGTCATACCCCAGAGTCGAAATCCCCAATTTCAGTTCTTGCTGCAGACAGTGTGATGGCAAACTCAAAGTTGTCACCATATGCACCAGCTTTTGTTCCCAGGAGTCAGTTTCAAAGCCCTCTTCAGTCCAAGCCTTCACATCTGTCGGCGCGGAGTAGTGGTCCTGATAGTGTATTGATTGACTGTGTCAAGGATACTATTTACCAGCTGTCACTTGATCCTGGTGAATTTGAAGCCATTGTTGAAGGTTTGGTAGAAACTATGGATTGCTGGATCAGTCAGGATGAGACACTCACAGAGATTGCAAACATAATTGTTAATCAGGTGAGTTCAACTACTAGATTTGAAGAAACTGTTTTACTGTATCTGCGTTGGTGAGTAAGCTATGTCAGTAACTCAAAATTGGTTTTAATCAACATATTTTAAAGTTTTGCCCATATATACCTCTTATTAGCTGAGGGGCAAGGTCTGTACATGTTCGGCAAGTTATAGACCGAGTTTCTTCCTTCCTTTTATGGCCCAAGCACAAAGCGCACGGGCCATAAAAACAAGGAAGGAAAAACGAGGATCCATAACTTGCTGTATGGAATGAGCAAACGAGCCTAACAAGATGTTTATTATATGGCTTTGCTGATTATTCTGGTTTTGAAAAGGTGATCGAGAGCTAGTGGTTGGTACGGCTACTTACGGACCTGGAATTGACCAATCACGGCCTGCAAAATCAGTCAGCCATATAATAAACAAGTTATACATCACAGTCTATTTACACTTGCAGCCATTTTGTCCAAGACCTTTAAACAATTGAATGGTACATGTGCACCAATTATGATAAACCAGGCAGGGTTCAAAAAGGAAAACACAGTTTGAGACAGTTTAGGAAAATTTGACATGTTTGAGTAGAGGGCTAATAATTTAAAATCAATATGTTGTTGTTCTGTCAATGAAAGTACATGTTGTATAGTTTGAAGTGTTCTTATAAATCTGCTCACAGAAATTGGTCCTATTGACCTTTAGTAACTAGTGTGACAAAATTATAGCTGGATTGCACCTACAAACTTGTGAATCTAGAAAAATACTGATATTTGAAACCTGCCAGAGGATAATTTATTGAACTATGTAACTTTAACCAACCAATTGCTAAACTTGTACAAACTGTACTTTTGAACAGTGTGTAACAGAACCAAACTTTACCTACACTGGAGCAAGGCTGTGTGATTACTTGGACAAGAACATGAATCTTGAACAAGACACTAAGAAGAAATTTAGGACTGTTTTTCTGAACAGGTAATGTCTTTTTTTTTGTAATGTTAAGTGCTAATTAATTTTTGACATAAGGCTCCTGATTATTAACTGCAAATCTTGTTTAGAGAGTGCGTACAGTATGGGGCTAAGGGCTGAAATTTTCATGAATTTTAAGTCTGAACCAGTGTAAAAACTACATGTGCAACTGAATGCTAACAAGTGGGGAACTTGTGATTTAGTTACTTATTTCTTGTAAATTACAAAACAAATCATTTTATGTTTTCAAAAAGTCTTCATTTTCATTGATACTTAAAACTATTTTTTTTTGTGACTGACTCAACACTTTTTTGTTTTGATCAACAGAGTTAGTGCATAACTGACCAGTCACTCATAAACTGTATGTTGTGCCCTATTTGATATAATTTTGCAAACTATAATGATTCAATGTGTAATTTTAATAAATAGCAAAGACACAGTGACCTATATGCAGAGATGCCAACTCTCCTGCGTTTTGTGGAAATCTCCTGCATTTTTAATTTACTATTAAAATAGACAACAAAGGAGCTACAGTATGATGTGAGGTGATGTGAATACTTTTATAACAGTCAACACAATTAAAATTCTAGCCCCAAAAATATTTCCCATACATGCTTTTTTTATAAGAACAAACTTAATTTATAAGAACACCCACACTGAGATTTGCTCAAAAATTAAGAACAAGCTAAGAACTAATTTCACCAGGCTGAAATGTTGATCAAAAAATTAAAAAAATTAATTGAATTCCTTGTAGACAGATCTATTGAGATGTACATGAAAACGAAACTTGTCAGAATTAAGCTTGGTCATTGGGCACTGGAAGAGTTGTAAGCAAGCTCGTCACGTTCACGAATGCTTTAATAGTGACAGTTTTATACTTTTTCGCTGGATAAAGCACTAGCAAATACATATTTCATAGTGCTATTTTACATGTATTGTTCCAGGCAACTAACTTACTGTTTCAAAATATCAGGAAATAAGAACAGTTTAAGAACATTTTGTGGTTGATAACATTGACCAAAAAATTAAGAACAGCCCAGGCTGAGCCGAAAGTTACTGGTTCTTATAAAAAAAAATGTATTTTGGACTTCACAGTGCGGGTTGGCATCTCTGCTCATGATCCAACAGATCTGAGTCAGACTCTGCAGATTAAAGAACTTCCTCTTGCACAGGGTTATGGCCAGTTGTACTTAGATTTATGTTTTGTAAGTTTGGACAGTGTAGTAGTGGACAGGTCATCTTCAGTATTTTAAAATTTGGTTTCTTATTAAACTCTCTTATGTTTGAACAGATGTAAACAGGAGCACCTCAAGAAGGACACATTGAAAACAGACCCAAGCTGTGCACCCAGACTTCTTGGATTTACTATGTTTATGGCAGAGCTGTTCTGTAATTTTAAGGTCAGATAACTAAATAACGAGTTTGTTTTTTAACATATGCCATAATTAATATGAATATAATAATGAAAGTTTGTCGATGAAACAGATGAAACCATAGGCAAACATAGTTCAGTCATACATAGTCTGAAGACTGGGTGGATCCAGGAATTTTGGAAAGGGGCGGCCCTGAAATTTATCTTACTGTGAACCTGCCTCCAACCTTCTACATGTACCAAGACACACGCTTACATGTATTTAGTACTTTTTCACTTGTTCACACGCCTCTGACCTGCTTTCGTTTCTGAAAATAAATTATTGTTTCCAAAAATATGAATTTAGTTAGTCTCATTCTGGTTTAGCTTTGTTTATCTTCCCGAATTTGTGTGTTGTGACTGTATCAATTTTAAAAAGATGACCCTGTTTCCCAACACAGCTTATGAAGTTAGTCCCGTTTTTGCTGGAGGCCGACTAGTTTAGTTACATGAATGGTCATCTAAATCTAAAATGAGGCATTTGCTGGACAGTGTGTCTGTTCTCATTTGGCACCACATATGCATTTCCCCAGACCCTCCTAGACATGCCACACGCCCAGCAATAGTTCAACTTTGGCATCTCTGTTACAGTAGCGTAAATTTCAGCCACTCTGCAACTGCTGTGGGATTTCACCTGTGTACGTACTATTTAGTATTCTAGAGTTCCCATCATGCATGGTTGGAGATCTTGGTTTTGCACATTGTACATAATGGACATAAGTTTTAAATTAACTGACATAGCCTTATAAACTGTGTTGTTCTTTTGCTGGTTTTCCCCTTAAGAGCTGGAATTTCAATGAACCGTTTGAGATTTTCCACAAAGTGCTGTTGCAGTTGCTTGAAGTGCTTATTGAACATGGGTCAGACGATGCTCTCTTTTGCATTGGACGTGTTATGAAGGTACTAATTAAAAATAATAGTAACAACAAAGACAAAAACATGGTTTTTGGATCGCACGTCTGAAAATTACCATGCTTTTGCAGGAGTAACTTAAAAGTTTTTTAATCAGTTTATTTGTGTTTGCATAAAACTTTTCTTACACATGTAGATGAAGGGAAAAGAAGTATCTACATTGTATTGACAGATTATCGGTTGAAGATAGTTAAACTATAAAAATATAATAGTTTAATCAACGTATCTTAAAATATAGTTTAGACCTGTAGCATTTGAGCCTAAAGCTATCAGCAAAATGAATTTTTGAAAAATACTTTAGTATCTGAATAGAGGAAGAAAACGTTGGGAAGAAAGATACATGTGCGAGTAGTACCATCGTTTGATGGAACTGGTCAAACACCTGCAGAACTGTGTTACGTTTAGGGCATACCATTGTCCACCTACAGGGTCTTCAAGGTCGCTATTATTTTTAGGTAATGCAGAAGTATACATAAAATCAGTTTGTTTTAAACTGCCTTAGAGCTGAGTTCCTGCACCTTAGGTTGTCTGGTAATTCACACATTACAGTGTACTCTCCAAGATCTGTTAAAACGAATGTAAAAAAAATGGCTGCAGCCCGACGTGCGAGGTTTACAAACAGTTATCAGGGGCGTAGCCAGGATTTTCCCGGTGCACTTAATCAATTTTTTTCTATCAACTTAACCATAAGTTTGTTTTCGCCTTTTTAGATATGCACGTGCGTACAGAAGGTCAATTTGGCATCTATGTCGCTTTCCATTTGTCCGAAAGGCTTTCTCGTGGCTTAACGCATTCTCAAAATTCCTTTACTCACCTTTCTCCGTTCTTGCAAGGCAGAAAGAACTTGCTGTGGCCAGCTTAAAAGTCACAACTCCCGCCACACTTCTCCAAACTGCCGCGCTTTGGCCGACCGAAACGGGTGATATTTTTACGGCCACTTCAAGGTGGCGGACGCTTAATAGAACAGCGACATTGCTCAAACTGAGACTCATACTTAAACAAATTTCAAGAAACAATAAAAGTTCAAAAAACCAAAGAAAGGGCGCATGACTTTAGGAGTAATAAATGAGATAAATGGCAGTCTGCCTTCTGAAGTCAAGTTGGCGTAAAAAAAAATCGCCCGGAACGGGAAAACTGAGCGGCTCTGATCCATGAGCAGGGCCATTCTGGCTAGAACCAGTTCTGAGAACTCGAGAGTTTTCAACATAAGAGTAGCAACGTCGATTGATGTCAAGAAATAAAGTCAATATCATGTGATGTGAAAGCGCTCTAGAGTGATTAGACAAAACATTCTTTGCAATGTTCATTATTGATCTTTTTTTACCTTCAATCTCAGAAGACAAAGAATTCACATTGAAATTGTGTTTGGCGATAAACTAGGAAAGTATTGCAATTTTTTAGAAATGCGGCGTCACGTGTTTGTGACTGGCTGAGAAGGAAATGATTCATGAATCAAATTTAACGTGGCATACTGAAGAAATTACAATGAATGCGTTGTAAACAACATTTCCACACTTGAGCAAACTCGGAACTTCAATAAATAATTGAGCTAATAGTAATAAATACTAATAAACTAAACGATAAGTATGATTACAGACCTCAATTTACAACATTAAGTCGGGGCTGTTGCTGATTTACCATTCTCAACAATAAGTTTTAAAACAACGACTGTCACAGTAATTGTGAACAATAAACATTTTTCACTTTATTCATGGCTAAAATTTTATTTTAACCATCGGTGCAGAGAGTTTGAACAAATTAACTGTCATGTCTTCTAATTAGTGCTTCTCAACTTGGTTTTCTAGATGACTGGATATTTAATTGATGATCCGGTATACAAGTGTTTGAAGGACAGAGAGCATAAGGTTGACAAGATCTTTGTTGATATAAAGGCAGTTGTCGCAGATTCAAAGACCTGCTCAAGGTAATATATATCAAAAGTATTACAAAAACATATGTGGTAGAAACTATTCAGTTTTCGAAAAAGCTGCCCTGTCATTCCCTTTTTAAATTACAATAAACGCAAATTTTGGAAATCTAGATCGAAATCTTGGAACTGCGGAACTTGTTAAAGTTGTCGGGAATTTTCATATATATAGTTTTTGAAAAGTTTTGAAATATTTAGAAAAAATAGTTTCGCATAGATTTCCTCGCCAGTGAGAATACGGAAATGCACCAATAAGAACCCCGATGTAGCTTCCGTATGAATTTTGCGAGTGCCATATTTTCCAATAAAAATAAACTTGTAGTTTGCAACTTAATTGCTTTGTAGCTTGTCGCATTTCCGTTGATTTACCGTAAAACACTTGTGGGCTACACGAAAAATTTCCAACTATTACCTCAAAACGATTTTGTAGAACCGACAGTAGCCGTAATTTTATTCGGAGAAAAAAATAAGGAAGAACAATGCAAAGATTTTCGATCACGAAGTTTAAACAATAGGCGCATCAAATATTAACGTTGAGTGTTTATACTTTTACTCTACGATCTCGCATCTCCGGACGAAAGAAAAACAGGAAAGAAAGAGCGGTGTTGACATCCGCAACATTGTTTTCATAAAGTAGCCACAGTATTACCAGTCTGGCGTGAAACTGGTTTGACAGCTTTTTACAGGGTTACCACGGTCCTTGAAAATCCTGGAAAGTCCTGGAATCGGCAAGAAAAAATTCCAGGCCATGGAAAGTCCTTGAATTTGGGTTACGGTACTGGAAAATCCTGGAATGGGCAAAATGTTTCACTTTTAACTGCAATATATAATCAAAATGAGCTGTTTGCCTCAACCAGACATAATACTTTTGATGTATCAATGTATAAAAACCAAAACGGAGGCTCGAATTTTCCCCAAAACCAAGTCTTGTAAAGCTCAATGATGAATTAACATACAGAAATACAAAGCTTTCTTGGTAAAGAAGGTCCTTGAACTTACATAAAAAGGTCCTGAAAAGTCTGGAAAAGTCCTTGGAATTCACATTCAATTAATAGTGGCAACCCTGTTTTTATTCACGCAATTGTTGCAACCGCTGTCTTATTACCAGTCTGCAAAGTCATGCTATACCTGTATTAAGCCGCTGGTTTTGCTCCGCATCCGCGTTGACAAGTACTTTTCCTCTAGTTTTTGGCGGGAACACGAGAGATTTTTACTCGCAATGCATTTTACTGTAGTATTTTAATTAATACCGCAAATGAATTTGTTAACACCCAATTTCTATTTAACCCTTTTAAAAACTGGCAAACGGAGTTCGTTGAACCTCCCCCCCTCATTTTTTTTAGTTTTAAATTTTTACCCCTTGACCAATTGCCAAACACTTTTGCATAGCTGTTCCTCAATCATAAACATGTCTATTGATACTAATTAAGTGACGACAGCGTTGATGACGTCATCATACTAATTGCCCAAAACCATAGTTTGCTGTCAAACTTTCAGTTTTTGGAATAAAAATGATTTATAACTCGTGGTTACTTTTTTTTCACTTATTTCGTAATTTTGGCATATAAAATGTTGTTTTCTAGCTATTTCCATAAGATCTCGAAAATCCAAGATGGCAACAGCGGCTACTTAAGTGATGATTGTTACTAAGCAAATAAATCAGTGGGTCATACACTAATTGCATGCCACGGGACGTGTGCATATTTTAACCGTAATCTTGCGGGGCGGGGGGGGGGCTGCTGAACGAACCCCCCCCCTTCCCCCCTTGCCTGTATATGTGTGGCAAAGTAGCCTGCCTGTTTAAGGGCTAACATCTCGTATGTTGTAGACGCTCAGGTCAAATTAGGATGTTGAGATACTCCTTTCTTAAAAATCACCCTTTATCGAGTGAACGTTCTCATTCAGGGCATGAAATACATGTAGGTGAGGAGGGGGGAGGGGGAGTTGGAGTGCTACCAAAATTTGTGTGGCAATCCAAGATTAATTAGGCCCTAATATTTTTATCTTTCGTTTGGCCATCCGTATCAGTATCTTTTGGCAAGCGAGTTCCCAGTTTTGGCCAACCATTTGGCACTTGGCACGCTGCTATTTCGCGCCCTGCCATTGAGTTTGGTTCACTTAGTTTGCGAGCATTGTTTAAACAGTAACTATCATATTTATAGTTGAAACTTTACACGAAGTCGTATTGTGTTTAAGTATGAAATTTAAAAGGCTTTAAATTTTCTACTCTATTTGCAAAGTGTTAACTGCATTATTTATGTGAACTGCCAAAGTTGACGTGTATTGTTGAGCTTATCTGCACTAACCGCATATAGTTTTGGTATTCCTGTGCATATGTTCAGTAAACAGAGGGCTTAAATTTAAAAAGCGTAAAGCTACCGTATATTAAAAATAAACGCTTGTCTCCAAAAGATGCCTCTTATCTATTAAACACACCTTAAAATTACTATAATGAATTAAACGCCAAGAGCATTTACAGTGTTCCAAGGTTAAGTGTTGTCACAAAAACTGGTATCACTCAACATTGCTAGAAGTACGAAGACCTTTCTGGAGAGTGTCCTGGCTCTTAGAGCCAAGAATTGGGGCAAGGACGAGCCACAGGCCTACATACCCCCTGACACACAGTTCCCCGAGGGGACTCCGGACAGCCCACAGACTCAGCAGTATGCTTACTATACGGTAGGATATACTGATAACTATGTTGTAAGGACTTAGTACTTTCGTATTCACCCCAACCACCACGGCCGTTTCAACAGGTCTTGATCGGGTTCGTTTCAAACAGTGTCAGTTTCATTTTCGTTTTTAATTCCATAAAAAACTGAAAATAGCTTTAAGACAAAACGTATTCTCTTTTAGTTTAGCTAGATTTTAAACTACGTGATATAGATTTTTCAGGTTGTAACCTTTTAATTGGGCTTGCATTGTAACTTGTGAGATAAAGTCATAAATAGGATAGTAGATTTTATCGTAATGTCTGTAAGTATCGGTCGTAAAAGCACGTTTTATCATATTCATAGGTTAGTTTGTACTTTTAAGATTATAAATAACTATACACTGCTGCTACTTTTGTGATTTATATTATTATATTTATTTATTATTACTCGTGAGTTTGGGTTCCATTTCTTTTTCTTTTTTTTTTCATCGTGTCGTGATTAGCGATTCGGTCCAGTGGCTGCCATATTTGGGATTTGCCCCCGGTCCCACGCGGTCAGTGCCCCTGGTGGTGATATGATAAGTTGGAACGCCCCAATTGTTTTTCCTTTTTTTCATCGCGCAGTTTTATTTGTGCGAGTGAAGTTCGGATGAAGGAAGTTGTTTGTGTGTTTTTCGACTTATTTGCCGTGTTTCTCAACAAGTTATTGTTTCCTCGTTACATACAGTTTGCATTCACATCGGTGCTTAAAGGGTTAAAATAACTGAAGGCAACCTCACTCGTACCACGAGTAAAGGCTTAATGAGCCTCTTGTCTATTATTATTTCAGTCATTATTATATTTAGTGTTATTATTATAGGGCTTAGTACAATCATACATTTTAATCCAGTGACATCTTAATAACTAAAATTCATTTTCACCCCCCCCCCCCCCAATGTCTTTTAATTTTTCTGTAAACTCGAACTGCAACATGTACATTTTAAGTACTTATCGACTGTTTTACCATCGCGTGATGATCATTGTGCGATGGTCATTGAGTATGGTGAGCCGCACAGTTTATAAGATCTCTGACTACCAAGGTTCAATCCCGGCCTGGTCGAGGGCTGAACTTTGGGCTACCTTTTTTCGCCACACCGTCCGTGGACAGGGGCGTTAAGCCGTTGGTCAAGTCTCTCGACGTTCTATCCGAACACCTAAAAACTTATGTCGGCGACAGAAATCTCTGATAACGGCTGATAGAGGTTTGGCTAAGACTCGCAACTACCGAACAGTAAGGCTAACTATACGAGCATGCTTTCTTTGTTTTTTCTTTCTTTCTTTGTTAAGGTTTGCGTTCGTTAACAATAGGGTTTGGGTTACTTATATTGTCTTTTATCCAATGGAATCTTTCGTTCGTAGAATTAAAGACGATCCCTACCGAACCGTGCGTTTGTTGTTTTTTAAAAAAACAGTGTGCTGAAATTAAAAAGCCCCACGGGGAGCATATGAATGTATTGTTGTTGCTAGTAAACTTACTAATATTTTGTCATTCGTGTGCTTTCAACCAACAGCCAAATGCAGATGGATTTGCAACTGAAGGTATAGCATAACATAATAAATGACGTGATGTGTTGTGTTTTTCAATAAAAACTTTCGGTTACATCTGAATCTGAAGCCAAGTCTCGACTATTCTTAGCTTGTTCTTAATTTTTTGGAAAATCTGAGCCTTATTTAGTTTATACATTGGTTGAGGTTGATTACCAAAACTTTTATCATTCGCGGTTGGGTCAGTTGAGGCGAAGGCGCGTGAGAGCTATACGCTTTTTTCTTTGTGAGAACCAATAAATTTTTGCATCGTCGCTCTTAAGTATTTGCACAATTTGAGCCTCAATTAGTTTTAAATGTTCTTGCTTCCATTTTTGTCCGCAATTATACACTTCGGATTTGTCAGAAAAGTTTCAGTTTTTTTTAAAAAAAAAAATACACGTGCTGCGCAGTTTCGGTTTTCTTCTCTTCCCACTCAATGTTTCTTACTGCGGAAAGACCTGAAATGTAATGATACATGCACTAAACGACGTGATGTGTGGTGCTTTTCAATAAAAACTTTCGGTTACATTTGAATCTGAAGCCGAGCCTCCATTGTTCTTAGCTTGTTCTACGTCTTTGGGAAAATCAGAGCCTTGTTTTTATTATAAACTTGTTCTTTTAAAAAAAGAGGTGTAGCCGATGTGAATAGTATGCTGACAGAAAGGCTTGTGCTTGTTTAACACTCCCAGACCAATGGAGTACTGCGTACTATGGTGACGATGATGAGGACTATCAGCAGTACCCGGATGTATATCAGTACGATCCGGAGCAGTACTACTCGGAAGGGTTCGAGCAGGGTTACGAGTGGGTATCAGCAATAAAATAATGATAAATTACAACTTATATAGCGCATTCTCGTTGAGTCCGTAGCGCTTTAGATCTGTTTTAGGAAATAAAATGTTCGAACAAAAGATCATAGTAAAATAAAATACTGAATCATTAAATTATTGATAAACCAAAAGCTTGTTAGTTGAATAAAAATGTTTTAACGCTCTGTTGAAAAAGTCGCAAAAATTATTTGTGTCGATTGCATGGTCCATGCTTATGTTTTAAATTGCAAGGTTTTTCCAATTTTGGTCTCGAACGGTCCTAATTTTCCACAAGAATATGGCAAGGCGTTTGTTATTATGCCCACTACGTATCATTGTTATTATTATCATCACCACCATTATTGTCATTATTGTTACGGTTATTATTGTTATTGTTGTTATTATTACTATTAATTGTTATTGTTATTATTACTTTATTATTGTTATTATTATTATTATTATTGTTGTTGTTGTTGTTGTTGTTATTATTATTATTGTTATTAAGAGAAATTAAATATAGGAAAAGGCACTGTTTCTTTTAACAACAGCAACAACAACTTTATTTCAACTATTTGCGTATACACACACGTTAACATTATTATTACAAGATTATTTATTAATACACTTACATCAGGAAACTGATAAACTCTTCAGTTTTCGAGCAGTCTCCTGTTGTTTTGAGTTTATTGTTAAAGCGAGAAACATAAATGTTCAAGAGAGGTGAATTAGGAGAGTTTCCGCCAAGGCCGAGATTCAAAAGTCTTTAAATAAGACTTTCTTGGGACTGAAATACACCTCAATATCAAGCAAGAAAATCTGACTAAATTGTAAAATACCCCAGTTGTCCCAGTGTGTGTATCAGTCTCTCAAAGGACCGCCATTCTTTTTCATTTTAAAGTTTATGAATATTTATGCAGATTTGTTGCTTGTTTTGAACCGCAGGGAACCAGACGACCCAGAGTTCGATGCCGAACTGGAAGCAGATTTTGAGAAGTTTCTTGCTATGCAGTAGTGTGATGTCACCTTTTGTCGTAAAGGTTTT
>JAOBRG010357606.1:0-12866 GCA_027574985.1 Umimayanthus nakama
CCTGTTCTCCCATTTCACGACCGCGCGTCAAAACTAGCTGGAAAACCCCGCTTTTCGGACTTCTGGCGAAGGAAGGGACTGTTTTGCAGTCTAGGTTGATAAGCGATGGAAACCATTTGTTTGAAATTTGGTGGGCTTTGTTATTGTAGTATAAGCTTCAAAATTTTGTAACCTCGCCCAAGTAAGGCGTTTTCCCCACCTTGAGTGTTTACATGAAAGTATACAAAACTTCCCTCCGACTAAGCGAATAGGGATATCCACCTAAGTCGAGCGGGTAACCCGCCTTGGTGGGATGCCCTAGGCCACCCCTTATGTAAACGTAAGATAAAAAAACAACTAAAAGATCAGGCGGGTTTCCTCACCTACACCTCCATGTAAACAGGCTCTAAGATGAAACTGGACTGCAAAACAGCCCCATCCTGCGCCAGGAGTCCGAAAATCGGGGCTTTTGATTGAGTTTTGGCGCGCGTTCGTAAATTAGAAAAAAGAGGCGAGCGACCCAGCCAAACTCGATAAAAGAACCCGATTTTCGGACTTCTGGCGAAGGAAGGGGCTGTTTTGCAGTCTAAGATGAAACCGAGGAAGTAGTAAATATTTGAACATCGTTACACAGCTGACAATTGTTTTGTAACTGACTGAGTATCTATCTGTGTTCAACATCTTGTCTATTGTTCTCAATCTTTGATCCTGTCAAATGTAGATGTTTCCTTCCGTATCTATCTTTTCCTTGTCCAATCTCTAAAGATTCCTGCTGTTCAATGTTCACGTGCACTTGCAGTTAACAAGATTGCGTGACACATTCCCGTGTCTGTAGTAATACAGTGTAACGTTTCACTACTACAAATACTTGTAGTACACCAAGTACGAATACATAATAATGTTCCCCGGGTCTTTGGTTGGGTTTGGATCCATTTCGTTGTACCATCCATAGTACTGAATGCTGTTGGTCACGCCACCAAGCTTAATCTGCTTCGTGATGTCCACAACCCAAGGCGTCACTTCCTGTCCGTCACACCATCCACCGCGCCCGTACAACCATCTTCCCAGCTCGTTGGGAACCACGCCCTCCCCAACGCGGTCGGCACAGCCCATCGCTGTCCCAGCGTTCTTGAAGATACGCGTGTTGTTATGAACAGCATTAACGACAAAATGATGAGACGTGACACAAAACTCTGCACAGTTGTTGTTGTCGTTGCCGTGACCAGTGATAGTCGCAACGAGATGAATGCGCGAAGTTTGGTTTGGAGCGGCAAACAGTATCGGCAAATATTTTTTGTTGTATTCCTTGTCAAACACCCCTCCGCGGAACAGTGGTTCTATCTTGAAGGGAGCGAGAGTTTTGTCGTATTCAACGAACGTGTTATACTTGCTTTTCACTGCAAGGAAAGAAAACACGTAATATTGAATTTTTCGCTTTGAGATGTGTAAACTTCTTACTACGTTTGTGTCAACAGTAAACGTTAAGTATTTCTAACTTACGGTGATAGAGTTGTGGCTTAAAGAATAGTTAATCTCGCAAAAACGACTTCCTTTGAACGCAACTTAGAAACTCTAGATTTTTAAAAAATGTTAAAAATAATGAGGTTTATAGGAACTTCTAACTTTTGGGCTGAGGATGAATGTTCTTAAATGTTTTGACGATATCAGCCTCAAATGTTCTTAAACATAATTGTTAATATTGGGTGAGCAGAACTTTGTTTTTTTCCATCCGTACAAACCAGCCAGAAGCACAAACACGCTAAGATATTTTATAATATCTTAAAATCTTGCTTTCGAGAAACAAAAACAGTGTTTATTTTTGTAGATAAAGAAATGCACCAATCTGGTCCCTGACACGGTTTTGTATGAACTTTTTTTCTAGTAAAACAAGTTTTTCTATAAAACATTAAAAGCAGTTATACAGGCGATACCTTTTATGCTGCACTGACACTTAAGGTTTTGTTTCATTACAAAAGCTTTATCTCATTTAGCTTCGACTTCGAATGCATTATCTCTCGTGGACAGTTGATAGTTTATGGACAGGCCCTTTCCTTCTTTTTTTTCTTTTCCTCTTCCCTTCCACTTTCCCCTCTCTTCCTTAATTTTTATCCCCTCTACTTTTTCTTCTCTTCACTACTCCTCCCTTCTCAACCGGAGAAGCTGTCCAAAGTCTATATCTCCCGTATCGTTCTGATTACCTTTGACCTTATCTGAGAACCTGATGTTGAGGGTCGCAACCCAAGGCATGGTGCATGCAGGGACGGTCTGCATTGTAAACCGACACATGCTGGACGTGAAGAGCGGCAGAAGGGGTCGGACAGGAGTCAGCCACCGACCAATACGTCTGGAAACAAAAGCCAAGATTATTACAATAATCATCATCATCACTACATCATCATTATCAAAACTTTATGTAAGAGCTAATTCGCGAGAGAACCATAGTAACACAAGTCAAATCACTTAATTATAATTTAAAGAATCTATCCATAGTCTAACAAGGTTTTGCTTACAGAAAATCGAGAAATAAGAAAGACTAAAGTGCCATTGCAATCTATACTTCTCTTTTGCTTGCGAGATAGCCCTACCTCTCCCTCCCCCAAGTCCTCTAACGGACAGAAATATAAAAAAGATATATTCTTTTGCCCGAACTTTAGAGGTGTCTGTGACTTGCTAATCACCTCCAATTCCGGTATCATAGCTAGCAACATTTATTTTGGTCTTTCTATGCGTACTTTACAACAACTTTTAAATGAAACCGTTTTCAATTTGCAAATTGACATCAATTCATTCTCTTTCTTATCTCCCGATTTTCTGTAAGCAAAACCTTGTTATAGACTATGGATAGATTCTTTAAATTATAGCAAATACAGTATATCAGCGGCAAAGTTGTGCATTTACTTGCATGTCAAAAGGCAAGTCGTGAGAAACTGGCGTCATTTACATTTTTTAATGAAAATGAATGCATTTCCCCCCTTGTATTTCATTTTTTCTAAAAACATTTACGTAATGCCTCATAGTGTCTTTTTGAATTCATGTAGCTCATGAAGTATTAAATACAATACTATTGAAATTTACAGAAAATACCATGAATACACCGAGTTAACAAAAACAGTTTGTTTGAAGAGTGCTGGAAACTTACAGATTTTCTGTCTGCCACTTGAAGAAAAGAGATAGTCTGTTCTCAACTTAGGTATTGTTTGTTTAAAAAACTGACGGTGTATTGCAAGTTGCTTATGTCAGGGTTTTTGTTACAACTCCTGGTTTTTGAGAACTCGTGCCTGCTATATTTAATAATTACCCCTGACCACATCTTATTTGGTCATTACCTTTTGAATGCCGTGTTCCAACGCGCCACTTCCTGTCCACACAGAGGCCCAGACCCCTCGCAGCAAACAAACAGTTGTACAACACTCTCCTGAGTGGGGCACTGTCGGTCATTTGTCCCAGGGCAGGACAGAGCGAGGTCAAGCTCTATATTCCCATACAGCTGCATTTCTAGGTATGAAACAATCGTCCTCATTAACCCTCTCAGCCCGGCCAAACACGCCATATGATGTATTGCTAAATACTCCTTAGCTGTCTCCATAGTTTCCTCTAAAACAGGTTGGGGGAGTTTTGTTTTTCATCTAAAACAAATTGCTGTGAATAATCATTTGCTTTATTCTCACTACCAAACAACTTGTTTTGTCTGGATAATGTAAGGAGAATTTACATTCTAATATACTGGCTGGAGCTGAAAAGAATAAAGTGCAGTCATTCATTTGTAAGTCAAACAACTCGGTTTATCACAAGTTTTTGCCGAGTTCAGTGCTTTACTTTAAAAAAAATGGCGTCTTTGAATGATTTAGTGAACAGCATTTCAGAATCTTTCTACCCGACAATCCACGGTTCTTCCCCCTCTCCCTCCGTATTTCTGTCCGTCTGTCTGTCTGTCCGTCTGTCTTTCATTTTGTCTGTCTGTCTGTCCGTCCGTTCGTCTGTCTGTCTGTCAATCTATCTATCCTTCGGGCTCAGCCAAAACAGACTATACAACATCGCGCCAGACACCGCGATCAGCTATGGAAACTGGAAGATCCTGAACAGGAATTATGATGTGAAAGAGATGCCGTAATAAGTTATACATAGGCGTTCTGCTTTAATGAACTTCGGTTGGTGAACGGCTCAGCCGGGGGGGGGTATCGTACCTTGTGTAGGGGGGAGGACAACGTTGGCCATGAGCCCTTTCTCTTGCATCAGCTGACTGTTGAATACGCTGGTGACCTTGGCCTCTTGTGATAGGTTTCGCTTTAGTTCAGCTTCATAGTTCATCCTGCAAAAAGATACGGATAGAGAAAAAAGTAAGATATTTAATTTATTATCAGTAGATCAGTTTCCTTTTGTTTAACTTTTACTCACTTCTGCTTTTCCAAAAACTATGCAATGCACAAAAGAACCAAATATCAAACGTTCTTCGCAGTTCTAGAAGTTGTTTTCAAAAAAAATCCCCTTCGTTTTCGTAGCCTTTTAAATTTTTAAGTGTAAAGTCCGTTTATATTTGAGATATATATATTTTACAACAGATTTTAGCCTGTAGTTTTGACGATTGTAATTTTAAACTTTATCACGTTTTTTGCAACTCATTCTAATGCAACAGACTTTAGAAGCGTGAACCCAACGTAACATCAACTTTGCCAATAAATTGGTTTCCTGGCCAAAATATAGTTTATCTAAACTAAACCTAATTGTGCAAACGTTAAATTGTGTTTTAATGTATTATTATTATCATTATTATTATTATCATTACTATTATAATTATTGTTATTTTTGCTATAATTATTGTTACTAATTTGTAAAGAAAAATAAGAGACATTACAAAGGACTCCTGTTGGGCCTTACCACTGCGCCTGATACGCCATAAATATCATAGACGGATACAAAAACCACCCCGACTCCTGCAGCTTCCCCTCGTTGTCTATGCCAAAAAAGAACGCGTCTGAAGGAGTGGTCTGGAACTGAGCGTACAACCACGTGACATTCAGAAGAGGGAACCCGGCCTCATACGGGATCATTGTGGCGGGGATAAGGAGCTCCGAAGCGCACTCGTTGCCATGGCAGTTCATGTCAACAAGTTGGGTCTTGGGATAATTAATCACGATCACTCCAAGCGCTCCTTTGCTTTGGCAATTTCGAACCTAAAAATAAAAAATAAAGATAAGAATCTGCAAAAACTGTAATAAGCAACTTTTATCGTGAAAAATGAACTCTTTTTGAAGCTCTTTGAACCTGTGCTGATGAACGGGTGCGAAACTTGAACAAAAATGCTCGACAGACTCGACGATTTTTTACCTAATGCGCGCAATGTCGACTGGACACCCAGAATCTGCAACAATCCACTCTATGGCAATGAAGTTGTTGTTCCAGTCAGGTGCATCATTGCTAAGCGGACATCAAGATTCGCTGGCCGCGCTCTGAGGGCAACGGATCAGCGGGTCAGGGACCCGATACTGTGGGAGCCAAGTTCAGCTCTTTATACTGGCGCTGCAAGCAAGAGTATCGAGCATCGAGTTGTGGATGTACACGGGAAGTTGAGAGATCACTAGAAAAGTGATTGAGTGGCACGAGGCGAAGCCGAGTGCTCCTCTAGCTTCTCGAGTGCTCTCTCAACTCCCCAAGTCGAAACTTAGATGCACGTTAGCTCGCGCCTTACAAAAAGCACGCGTAAATTGCCAGCTATGTTCTAACATGATATAAAGCAGAGTATCCCATCTAGGCGTTCTCAAAAGTACTTCTTCCCATCTATGTTCGGTCCAGAAACTCCCGGCACAATGGACCATGACACTCGTGTTTCCTTTGTTTCCTCCTACGAATCTTTCGTTCTCGACTTATAAGTAGGTATCTCTCGCGCCCCATGATATGTCAGTGCATTTCAACTATCTTAATCCTACTTTTAAACCTTGCACCTCTAAACATTCACGCCTGCCTGAATTTCCTGTTTGAACAACATAAAGATTTACATTTGACAACACGTACAACTTTGACTACGAGTACGACTTTTGGTACGACCAAATTTTTGACAGGAGTTCACAAAACGGTTTTCAGATCAAATCTAATGCCGCCCTTCTGTTTACCGGCTAAACTAGAACTGCAGAAAATCTCGTAGTCGACACTACCATTTTAAAAGAAAAGGAGTCGTACTCGTAGTCAAATCTAAAGGTCGTTGATTATGCAAACTCGAGTTCGCCCAACTTGCCTTAGTGAAGTACGAACAAGCCACGCCCTCCATAGTGACTAGTGCCAGACTTCCAGTGAGGTCGACCGGGGGAGGCATGCAAGCGTCACCGACAACTTTCAATGGCAGCCGTTTGTACTTTGGTGTCAACGTGTTTGGGGAAGGCAACCAATCATATCTCGCGTCTAGCCTCTTTGTCACATAGCTAAAGTTGCCTAGAGAGAGGAAGCTTATGTTTGTAAAATCCTTTGAATAAATCCTTAAAGTGTATATATCACTTGTGGAGTTTTTTCATATTTAGAATCCATTTAACATTTTGATATACATAGCAAGAGAATTTTTTGATTTGGATTTTTCTTCGTGGCGCAATTAGCGTTCAAACTTGCGAAATTTTACTTCCGGTTTCAAAATGACTGCGCAAAAGGAAGAATGGGTCCCAGTTGGGCTGTGACGTCATTACAGAAGTCATACTTCAAATCTTCAATCCGCTTGGGGAAGATCTGACATTCTTTACATCTGTTGTTTTTAATACGAAAAGTCAGGAAACACAAAACAAGATATTTCTCCAGCAACTGAAGACTCAAAGTATGAGTTCTGGTTTCTGCGTCACATTATTCAACTTGGACCCGTTCTCCCTTTTGCGCGGTCATTTTGAATCCGGAAGTAAAATTTCGCTTATTTAAACGCTAATTGCGCTACGAAGAAAAATCCAAATAATAACATTTTTTTTGGTAAGTATATCAGAACGTTAAGTAGATTCTTATTATGAAAAAAAACCCACAAGTGATATATACACTTTAACTATGTTTTTTTAGTAACAAGAAAAAAACAAACGATCATCGCTCACGTGCATCTATACACTCGCACTCATACAAACATGCATACCTACACAAATACATACATGCACACACTCATACATGCATTACATGCTTACATGCATGCATACATACATACAAGCGCACATACAATATTAGTCAAGTTTGCTCTTCAATGATCAAGTAGACGAGCTGATTTGTATTTTTGCTGCACCACTTACTATTTGTAACTACCAGTTACACTTAAACGAAACTTTGTTTTCTTAAAAATGTTTATCCACGAAAGCAACTCTGAACAATCGAGGTTGGAGAAGATTGCTCTTCAATGTTAAAGTAGACGAGCAGATTTAAGTCTCAGTTACACCACTTACATTTAGTAACTTCTAGCTTACCAAGTCAGTTTATCAACAAAAATAAACGGACCAATCAAGATTAGTGAAGATCGCTCTTCAAAATCAAGTAGATGAGTAGGTTTAAGTCTTGGTACTCACCACTTACATTTGAAAACTTCAGCCACTTTCAAATAAAAATTTGCTTTTTTTTACCAAGTTATTCCATGAAAAGATTGCTCTTCAATGATTAAGTGGACGAACAAAGTTGAGTGTCCGTAGTACCACGTACTACTAGTAACTTGTAAAGCTTTGAGACTGCAAGACAACAATTTTTCTTTTTGTTTCTTACCGTCTTTATCGACGAATGCAATCTGGTTCAACCCACACCCGGGACCGTCGCAGTACCATCGCTTCAGAAGTCGAGGGATCCAGTTGCCGAAAGTCTGGATGGTGACGGTCACAAAGTGCAAATGGGAGCGCCAGTGTTCATAAAACTCCTGCATCGTGGGGGTCTTGCCGCCGCCAAACGGCGGGAAACGTCGGTGGCGCCGCAGCTTTTTGGCCAACATGTGTGTTGGGTGTGCTGGGTAACCCGACATCCTATTGGCGAACCACAGAAAGACGCTGTTGCTATCTTTTACTTACTTTTTTTACTGAAGGTTAATGTTTACCATGAGTGGTGTTTTCAGTTTTCCGTATGTAACTTTGTAAACAAGCATCAGACACCCGCGACCTATGTATCAGTGGAAAGCTTTCGAAACTATCTTACCGATGGTAAAAAGTTTATTTAAAATATTTTGTTTGTAAACGAATAAACGAATGAAACTCAGCTGGAGAACTTTTCCTCAAAATAGAAAGTCGGCTGTCACCAGTGTAATTCCAGTTTTGCGAGTACAATCGTTCAAGATTGGGTGGATTCTCTCCTAACAATGTCCCTCTCTGTTCAGCACCAGTTATGGGGGGCAACCCCTCAAATTTTGGTCGCGACTAGGGAAATTGAAGAGGATTTTAAAAGGTTAAAAAAAGTCAATAGAACACGAAAAGCACTTCTCCTTAGCAAGCAAGTGTCACTCGGATGGCATACAAGCTGGCGTTCATCCATTTGAATGATAAATTCCAAAAATAATTTTAAAATTAAATAAGATCAGTTAAACTAAAAATCTTTTCTAAATTAACAAAACGTCCCCCCCCCCTACACACACACAACCACCACTACTTCAAAAAAATCTTAAAACAATTGTGAATCTTTATCAGCTACGACGTTGTGCGACTAAGACTGAAGTTCAAATTCAAACCAAGGCACCGGGGCTATGACGAAATTGAGCTGACAATTTGACTTTTTGTCCTTAAGTCGGACTCTTTCACTGCCCCAGTCCCCCAGGCTCTCCGTTCCTCTCCGTCCACCTTGGAGACTCCGCCAGTGTCACGAGTTTTGACAATTGCGAAGTTGTTGACCACCGCTACCTCAAGAGTTCTTCTCATATTCGAGGTTTATTATTTAAATGGTTTCGATACGAAAATTGAAATTTGACTCAAGCTGGAAAGTGTTCCAACAGTTAAATACACTGTTAAAACAGCAAAGAACAGCATGGCGTTCCCTGTTGGAAAGACCCGCATAGTTGCTTCAACCTTAAGAGGCAGATATCTTACAACAGTGCACGCTGTATTTTTTATAAGAACCAGTAAATTTTGGCTGATCCTGGGGTTGTTCTTGATTATTTCCATACACTTACTTAAAATTTTAGCCAAATCTGAGCCTGGATGTTCATATAAAGTTTGTTCTTATAAAGAAAAAGGCGTGTATACAAGCACTATATGTCCTAGGGCAAATCATTTTTGTAGTCGCTTTCTGTACGGATTTCATTCCACAGCAACATGAGCTCGGCATGAATCACAACAAAATGGCTAATCTAGTAAGATGTTGTTATTAGTATGCTTAATATATTTGTCTCGTGCTAAAAATATCCACGAGCAGAGTGGTTTTGTGCAGGTGCCAGCGAAAAGGAGATCGAAAGTTATTTAAACTAACCTGAGCCAAGACAAAAGCTGCAGGTTAGAATTGACTGTTTGGTGAAATAAATGGGAGGCCAAACCTTCAAGCAGATAAATTGCTGATCTTGTCTTAAATATGTTAAAAACAGCTTGAATCTGAAATGAAAAATGTTTTCGAATTCCTCTCTTGTAAATGTGTTTATCAAGTGTTTATAGACCGTTCGGAGCCACGTCTTTTATCGGAAAATCATTCTCAGTCATAACACTATTTATGGAATTTAACACTCTGGAACTTTGTAGTGAAACTCAACGATGAAAGATCCTGATGTAATAAAAATTGATTTTAAAAATAAATCGAATCGTTTTTCTTGAAAATAAACAATAGCTGTAGTCTTGATCACAATCGAGTACAAAACCAGAAGAGAACAATTTCTAAAACTTAAAATCACTCGAGAATTACAACAACCACGAGAGCTAACAGCTTTGGAAACAAAACTAAGACATTGACGACCATTGACAACTTCGAGCAGTTACAAATCGGAATTCAAAGAATAAAAAGTTATCTCGCCAAAGTTGTTGCGCTACTAGTATTTCTTGGTTGAAAACGGTCTGTCCGTCATACACGGGTAGTAATATGTGTGGTGTCATGCTGCCATTTCTAGCATTGGCTTTTCGTCAGTAAGCTCCAGTCCACATGACAAAAATGTGACCCTAAGGGGCTAACCCTCGGAACGTTAGCACAGCGAAAAAGAAACCATATCAAACCTTGTTGATATTTGTTATAATTGCAAAACTTTGTACACCTGTTGTTGTGTGACTAGCAGAAAGATAAAAACTTTGGTTTAAATAATGCTTGTGCCTCACTGCTTTGTAGTCGTACTCCCAAATCGTTCGCCATGCATCTTGCGACAGCGATTGGATAAAACACAAACGAAAGAAAAACTACGTCACACCTGATAAGTGGCAAATGCGTTATTTTCTTTGTTTATAAACTTTCATCAGCGTTAATTGTTAAATGACTTATCTGGTTATGGTATCAGTAGTTACAAACAAAGAAAAACGATTTCAAAACAATGCATCGAAACACTTTTAAATGTTTTTTAATGGCACTAATCGATTCCCCAGGAAAAACACGCACACACGCACACACATAAGACTTAAGGTTGTTTTCTCTCCAGTTTCATTAACCACTACTTTATTTAAGGTAAGCTTCAACTGAATTCGGAGAATACCAATACTAAAACTAAGAGTTAGAGAGAAAATTCTTACGCCAAATTTGAGCATTAATAAGTTCAGCAAGCAAGGAGGCTAATTTGATTTTCAAACGGTCTTACTAAGGACATGTTCGATTGCCTCCAATCTGCAATAGGAATAAGCAAAATAAAAACTTTGATCAATCTTATTGGCCACAATTCCTGTAAAGTTAGAAGCAAAATAACTGAGTTATACTTCTCGCCCCAGTCATTGCTTTTAACTAGATTTTTGATTGCTCTGCGAATCAGGAGACAATTTTGAAATATATCCCTCTTCCGCGGAATAGACGGAATAGGGTCAAGCGATTGCACCCTAAGAGTAGATTGATTCAGTTTGAGTTTTTCTCTGGTTATCAGGAGCAAGAAATGAAGAACAGTGATACAGTGTTGCCTTGTACAATAATCCACAAAGGCGCAACTTCACGACGCAGCAGTTTAGGCAAGAGTTTCAACTGCTTTCAGCCAAAGTTTTTGCATTTGAAAGCCTAAACCCTCTCAAAACAAGAAAATGCTTTCTCTATTCAGTATCTTTAAGTTGTTGCGCAGAATCATCAAGATTTTTCAGCATGGTGCTGGCCGGTTAGATAGTTTTTTATTAAAAAGTTGGGTGCTTGCACAATGAAAGTAATACTTGAAAGCTTTCCTCACTAAGGAAGTCAGTGGACTTTTTGTTGGGCACGTGCGCGGCACAAAGTACAAGCTTCAAAGTACAATTGACAATTGTCTCGGCTTATAAAATGTACACAAAGCACCAAAGCTGCTAATCCAATTTCATTATTTTTCAAATGAAATATAAACAAATACGGTATATCTTTATTTCGTGTGGCATGAAAATTAGATTTCGCCAGACGATGGATTATTTTGTGGTTTGACCCCGTGTATTTAGGAAACATCAGCGAGAACTTCCGCCCGGCTTTCTGAAGCTAGAAACGATTTGGGAGGTATTCTAGAGAGACCAATCCTACATTTTAGATTTTTTCTTGAGTTTAGTTTTTTTAAAAAAAACAAGGTTTATTGCTGAACAAGGACAAAATGAATAAAATATCGTTAAGCAATAACTTACCATCTACTTCTGTGGTAAATGTAGCACGCATCTTTAAATCTCTCTTCGAAAGTCTCGGTCACGAGAAAGGCATGTTCTTCCCAGGACATGAAGACATAGTGGGTATTTTCGGGGGAGTTGGCGATTAAGTCCACAAGCGAGTCTCTGTTATGGAGCAAGGACTCTAGGAAACCTGACTGGTTTGTGAAAGCATGGAACACAAGTGGTGGTTGGATGTTGGACCCCGGTGAACTCGGATCGTAGATCAATTGACCGAGTAAAGTCTGCAGAGTGAATGCGGGAGCTGTATCTCCAGGGTCTAGTGTCGGAATTTTGTCCGAGCCAAACGCATCTTCTGCGAATCCAATCAGCAGGGCCAGCAGCACAAAGCTTTCCTTGAGAGCCATACTCGTGGCACCTCTTCAGAATATACTCCACAACTGATGTTTGTGCTATAAAGCCTTGAGGTTACCACCTAATATTTTTGAGAGTGAAGAAGTGTCAGTGGCATTGTGTCGACACTAATTGTTCGGTTATGATTGACATGTTGTTGCATGTCTTTTTAGGACTCCTAAATTCCGGAAACCACACAGTATTTAGCGCGCGGGGCAACTGCTGCTTTTCCGGTGCTAATCTTAATATTATTTAATAGCGATATAAACTTAAACATGGCGTAAAACGTTTCCTGAAACATGTCTTGGACCAGAAGAAAGAGAACAATTACTTTGATTGTAAGAGCTTTCTTGTTATAAGACAACAGACGACATACAATAGGACAAAAGTTTAATTAATTTTGCGTGTCTTATCTCACAGACAGAACAATAGAACTGAACGTTTGTTTTACTAGGCTAATACCTAAACTGCAATATCTACGTGTAAGATGATAAACATCTGAGAAAGCTGATTAGCACAATGAAGACAATTTATTAGCAATCTAGCGAGATGGCCTTGCGAGACACAAGGTCAAGTTTTTGCCATTAAGGCGAGCTGCTACTAGAAGAAGAGCATTCTTTGGCTATTGTCCAGATATCACACTGGGCACAATGTTCTTTATGATTTAAACCTTCAGGGATATTTATTTATAAACTGTAACTTGAACTTCACTTGATCCAAGAAGAAAATCTCAGGCGCAACTAACAGAAACTATATACTCAACGATCGAGAACTGGAAAGTGTTCCCTTCATCACCGATCTAGGCATCATCGTGTCAAATAACATGTCCTGGACAAGGCACATAGAAGTAAC
>JAOBRG010357617.1:0-12866 GCA_027574985.1 Umimayanthus nakama
GAAGGCAAGTCCAGGGAATGCAATTTTTTGACGGAAGATTTTTTGAGATTTTTAGAGAGATTTATGAGATTTTTAGAGCTTTTAGCGAGAATTTCCGGAAAGATTTTTAGGCAATTTTTCGGGAATTTTTTATCTAGGCCTAATAGGGGGCGGGATTGGGGATATTCAGTTTTGCAGAAATTTTTCACCCAATACTTTCTTCTTTAGTCACTTAACCTTGCATGACTTATTTTTTGTACTTTCCCAATCACTTTTCTAGTGTTTAGTCCCTTAGCAGTAAAAAGTTGCCGTCGAAATAATAGTACCAGTGCTACTACTTAACTCAGTCGACGTCGGCATTCTGCAATATATGGACTTTTCCTCGAAAACGCCTGCGTGGGGCACTTACTGCAGATAAGGTGGGGGGAGGGGAGGGCTTAATAACAACCAACCTGTCTAATTCTATTTTACACAATCGGGTACATCGAATCGAAAACTAAAGGACAATCAAAAAGTTTTGCAAAAAATTGCTCATTACTGCATGTTTAATGTTTCCCCAACATACGTGTACAATCATAAGCTAGTGTGTTTGCGTTATTTTAAGGTTACCGTACGCGTTAACCTTGAGTGGTGTTTTCAGTTTTCTGTATGTAATTCCATTAATACGCATCGGAAACCCACAAACCTATATGTCAATGGACAGCTTATGAAATTATCTAAATGATAATGCAGAAATGTTTAAATAAATTGATTTATAAATGAATGTGGGCATCATAATTTCAACTGTTTATTTCACTTCTAGACACCAATGCGGCAGTCAGTTCCAATTTCAACTATTTTTAGTTTGTTCGCGAGATTCAGCACAACTTTTACTCTAATTCTGTCCTGGCGATTTTAATTGAATGCGTCTTTAATTTTCTACAGGTATTTGAAGAAAATTCCTTATTTGCAGCGTACAAAAGTGCCCTGATTGAGTCATAAAAAATGATTGGAGCGGAATTTCAAAATTCGCCACGACGGTTTTATCTTCAACTATTGCTTTATGAGCTATGAATTTGACGGCATGAGGTTAAAAATTGAGGGAGCATTTGTCCCTTGAGTTGTCGCTGTTTTAGCCAAAACATGTCTCAAGAAATTAACTCCTAAAGTACGCCGCACTTCATACAGTTTCATTTCCGGTAAAAACTCTCGTCCGTCATATCTCGCAAACTATTAAACGTATTGAAAACATTTTCTTTTTACTGGAAGTTCATTTAATGTATATTTATTTTCTGCGAAAACCTCGATTTCGAAACTTTGAACCGTTCCAACGTGAACGGTAGCCTTAAGTATTTTTTTTCTTTGTTCGTGGGTCTACTTGTACTTCTTGTTTCCCGCAGTGCCTTACCGTCATGTGGGTTGCTTTGTTGATAAGCCCAAAAGGACAATGGGAGGGTGGATGGGAAAGGTGACGAATCCTTGGGAATGTTACCTGAAAGTCAAAGCTAAAGGCTGGCCCGCGTTTGGAACACAGCACAAAATTGAGTGCTGGTCAAGTGTGGACGCAGACAAAACTTACGATAAATATGGTACTACCGATATTTGCGTAAACGGGATGGGTACCAATTGGGCCAATGACGTATACATTCGTACTGGTGAGTATATCACTTGCTTATCCTCACTTCGACAAAACGAAATGCCCGAAGGGTGAATAGTTCTCGCTTTTGTTAGATTTGGCAACCTTAAGAAAGATCGGCTTTAAGACAAACAACGTTTTCCAACACACTTCATTACCACACCGAAAGATCAAAAGATCAAAAGCTTCACCCAAGTAACTTTAAACCCGATATGCTTCTTCTTCACAGTCAATTTATTTGGACAAATCTCAGTCCAGACAGGTAGACCCGCGTTTGATTGCAAGTCAAGCATTCCATTTATATCTTTACCGAATGAGAATATGTTAAGGTTCAATCCACCTCGTTCGCCTCCTTACATCCAAATCTCTCTCCTTCACGGGTGCCTCTCAAAGAGTAACGCACAAAACAAGGTGAGTGTGTGAACGAATCGGGAAAAAGCGAAAACATTTAGAGGAGGGAGTTCAGTAGGTAGTTGTACTCATGTTTTGACCCACTTGAACACTAGCTGGCATAGACCTGTAATGTGTGTGATGTTTTCCTATCGTTAACTTCGGTCTTGGGCATGAAGTATTTACTTGATATTTACTGTTTTAATCTTGCCGGGCCAGATATGAACGACACAAAGCCAGACGAAGGAATGTGCGAAATCCTTGACATAGAGGAAGAGTGCAGCTGGGTCGAGAACGGCACCTTAATACCACTGGTCAGCGGCGTGTCTTTTGTAGCATGCGTGCTCCTCGCTATAACTCTGTGAGGAGTTCTACGAACGAGCTAATAACTTTAACGACGTCATTATATGTTTACCTTTTTATAGTTTTTCAAAGTCTCTTCAGACGTTTTTATGCCATACAACTTTGGAAAATGAATGGATAGGGGTGATAGAGTTTTTTTATGGAAATGCTCGATCATTACTGAGGACTTTGTGAAAAAGTACAGCCCTCCATCCAGCGGCGGATCCAGGATTTATAGAAGGAGGTGACGTATATAAAAGGGATGTGACTATTCGTCGTCTGATCACCAATATATGCGAGGTGGGAGCTTGCTTCCGTTAATTTTTCTTATATCAGTGCTAAGCTCAAAACTGGGGGGGGGGGGGTGATCGGTTACCCGTTTCAACCACCCTGGATTCGCCCCTGGCCGTCCAAAAAGTTTAAATTAGTATGATTAGTATGATTAGTGCATGGTTCAAACAAGACTGTCATCATGACCATCCGACCATCATGTGAAAAACTAGGACAGCATGCAGTTAGAAAAAACTGTCGATTGGTGCTCCCACAATATCTTGAGGTTTTTGGCTGTACTTTCTAAAGGTCAAGTGGCATCATGCTTTCAGTAAAACACATTACCGTTCATTCTAGGTTGTGGTTAAACAAAACGTGAAAAAGAACACACACCTACTACGTTTGGCCACGAATGCTGGTTGGGCCGCCAAACAGTTTTTGAGAAACACTTGGTATGTTATGAAACGAAAATCAATATATACCCAATTTTCTCTCAGAACACAATTGTTATCAAACTGGATAACAAGCTCTGTTCTTTAACAGTGATTAACCTTATTTTGCAAACCATTTACCTTGTACTAGGCATAGTACTAGGTGCCCAAAAGCTGAATAAGAATTTCTCGAGTTCCTTACTATTTCAGTAAATCAGCTAATAGTTTGGTAATAAGATCACATTCAGTCTTTGTCATTAAAAACAACACGCTATCTTTCTGATCGGTTATTGTTCTCTCAACGCTTTCGTAACAACTAGAGGCAAGTAAGGGGAGTTTAAGTAAGGGGAGTTTAGCACTGACAACAGCTATAATACTTCGAACGCGTTCTCATCTCAAATCAAACTTTCTCATTTTCAAAGTTCCGCAGAAATACTGTAGCATTTACACTGCACAAACTAACCCAGGCGTGACCCGGTAACGTGCGTAATCTTAAACCTTAGCCTCGTCCCTAGTCAACCTTTCGTCTTGTTTGGTCGGTACGTTATCTCTTCCGTCCGTCATCTTGAAGATGACGCGCAGAGTAACCAGGCACGGAGCGGCTGGATAAAGGAGGTTGCCTGGGAACGAGGCAACACAAACCCGAGGAGAATTCCGGGTCAGCTTTACACATGCATGTGCACTTTCACTAACGCCGCAAAGTTTGATTGGTAAACACACGAATGCGCCCGTGCCCAACTCAAAACTAACCGGGGTTCGACCCATGTTTGTGTTTGCACAAAGTTTTTGGAACCCTGGTTAGCAGTTTTGACACGACAAAAAACGCCGAGTTAGTTTGTGTTGTGTCAACAGAGCTAGATTAGAAAACGTAAAAAATTTGTATAAAAAACGGCTGGATTTGGAGTCGCTTTTTTAACCTTCAAATCAGGCTGAGTGCGGATTGAGGGGGGAAGGCCTAGTTAGGCCTGCACGTTTGTAATTAGTAATATGATAAATAGTAATGTGATAAATACTAAAAATGAAACTACTAGTTAAAGAAAACAGATTAGAACCAAAAACTGCATTAGTGAGTTTGAATCTGGTCTGAAAAGTAACATTCACATCTTCAAGACTTCATTACGTTTACGTTTTATTCATTTTTGAAAAGAGTGAATCATAGAAGTGAACCAATTGTCTGTGTAAAGTGCGTAAAGAGAAGGGCTGACATAGCTTTGGAGATTCCTGTTATTTTTAACTGAAAACAAATAATTAACAAAATTTTTTTAAGGGTTGTTATCGGCGATTTAGTAGTTTTAAGGGTTTATTCAAGCGAAATCTTTTTTTTAAAAAAGGTATTTGTTTGGGTATAAAAACTCTGTGTTATCATGGGAACAGTTCTTTTGAATACGTTTCTTGAATAAACTCCGGTTTACTGATAATTTTAGGTTAACTTTTGACCAGGGAGGTATGCGCAAAATTTTATAGTTTATTCTTAAGGATAATTTTCTAGTATTTACGACGGTCATCTCGACCCTTTAATCACAGAGCACCCATCCCCCCCTCCCCCGGGCCGTAATACCGAGCGTTATTCTGGTGTATTTTATGGTTCTTTTGGCCGGGCAATCACTAACTGTCCGCAATATTAGGCTCTCGTAACAACAGTTGGTGTCCGCAATGCGAGAGTTGGCAGTACTAGCCGCAATTCCGCATCAGTCTTTTTCCGTACAAGTTTGTAACCGAAGTCACGAATCAGCCGCAATGCGACATTCAAATTCCACACAATCTAGGATTTTTAACTCACAAATGGGACATTGTGTCAATTTACTACAGTATAACATCGTTTTCGGTCAAAAAAGCATTCTTGCTTACAAACTTACAGACCAGCGCTCTTATGAATTTACTCGGACTCTGAGCGTCGTATTTTTCGAGTTCGAAAACCGTCGCAGCAATAAAAATATCAAGATGATTCGAAATAGTGTTCATTTTCCACTGTCACTGAATTTTATGAAAAGGCTTAATCGTTTGTATTAAAAAATAAGTGCTACTTGTTGAAAAAAACATTTCAGCTTATCAGCCCTTGTACACACGCTGACATTTTGGTTGCCATGGCAGCTTGACAGGGCCTAGAAACACCCTATTTCTGGGTTGTGTTCGATATACCAGTGACAATGAACCCTGAGTTGCGTCACAAAGAATGCAACAATGTACTGTCACTTTAAAACGATGAACGATGGCACCTCACTTGGTATACTGAGCATCACCTCTATTTCTACCATTCAACGGCATTTTGCATAAAGCTGAATTGGTAAATCTCTTCTGTCATCTTGTCAAAGTTGTTTGCGCACCAAAAAGCACGTTGTTTTACATTCTGTCAAGAAATTTTGGCGCCACCTTAACAGTCTTGGTAGATACCCTTTTTACTTTCTTAAAAAAAGTTTTTTGATATGCAACTTTGATGCAATAATAAGGGAGCTCCTCCTACTCCGGCTTTATGTGAAAACGCACTCGAATGGCGAGTATAAGGTTTGGGGTCATGTAAAGTTGTATGGAAACAAAACTTCTGTTGAAGCTATAAACGTTGATAGGTTAGAAGTGGTTGTAACACTAGCCAGCGAAAACTTACAGTGATCTGCTATGATGTGCAAGAAAACCTTTTATTAAATGCAATGGCTCGGGAATGGAAACGAGCCTCCTTAATGCCGTTTTAGTCAATTCCGCAGGATTTACAGTACTCTGACGGTAATAGAGTTGCGTAACGCGGGTTTTTGTAAAGTTTGCAGAACTGAGTACAAAAGAAAGGAAAATAACTTCTAGAAATACTGTGGCAAATTTTAATAGCTCTAAACAATTACACATTTCTTTTCTTAACTGATTGTGGTTTTTGACAAATCGTGCGGCATTTCCAAACAAAGTTCAGTGAAACTGACCGTTTTGCAAAATGAACTAATAAGGCTGATTATTGAATGCGTTTTGGGACTAGTATATAAATGGGTATTTTGTTTGAATCTGTATACAAACAATCATTATTGTAAAGTGAAGTCAAATCAAACAATGAGCAATTGCAATTGAGCACGTAGTTTACTTAATTAAGCGTGGTCCTTGAAAATACACATTGGTTAAGGTTTCTAAGTTTTAACTCGCCCGATCTTAAAGGTATTAGCAAAAAAATTAATTTGGCGTACATTTTGTTTGTTCTGAGGGGAAGAGTGTTGGGATTATATAAAATGAGTTGGTAAAAAGAAAAACTGAGTTTTAGATAAACAACTAGCTGCTTGAACGTTAAACGAATGGTTTTTCTCAGTAAAACTGTTTCTTTTTAATATGGATATATATAGCAAACAATTCCAAGCATCACTACCTTGGAATATAATTTCAATCAAGATGATTTAAAAATGTTTTTTATTTTTGTAACTGAGGGACTCGATTGCAACCACTCATGCAACTCACTTTTGGTCAAAATATTTACTCTTTTGTTCTCTGTCAATTAAACTAAACATCCAACTTCTCGCAACTCTATCTAGATATACCGATTTGTTTAGCTTAGTTAGAGTTTGTTACCAGGCAAGGTTGTTTGGTTTGTTTTGAATGTTTACATTCGGATTACTTTTTTGTATAGATGAATTAGTTCCAAAAACAGCAGAAAGAAACAAAGTAAGTGCATGGACAACACTGAAAGCAGTTTTGTCATTTCTAAAAATAGCTCGGAAACGAAAACGATTTCAGCAAAACAAAATTTATGAAACAGTTTACCGTTCTGAGTTTCTGATGATGCGTTTCCCCTCGGGGCTTTTTAGTTGCTAAGATTTCAAAACTGTCATGTTTTGAATGCTTGCAGTTGGATTAGGTTCCGGCATTAAAAGGAGAGAAAAATACCAGAAACATAAGATAGCTGTTGCCTAGTTGTTTCTACAAAACTAATTTTGAAGTTTGAAGTTTTTATTCCGTTAACTTACCTCAACTCGTTTAAATGGAAAAAGAAAACAACTTATATTTTAACACACAGGCATGTCTCCTGACTTCAAATGCAGTTGTAATATTAAAATCAGAAGACGTTCGGCTACACATAATTAATTTAAAAAAACATAAAAAACAAAAACTTTAACTTAAATTCTTCACATGCAAATCTTTTTGAGCAAACTTACAATTAAGGTCATTAAAATAAAACCTTTACAATGTTTTTCCAACATAAAAAAAGTTCAATTATCGTGATTAGCTAACTCTTGCTTTTAAATAAAGACATGCCTTGTAACTTTAAGGCGTACATCGAATACCTTAGGGTAACTCTAACTGGACCTAGTTGAGCAAAAAATGCTGCGTTTGAACTTGCATTAGAAAATAAACTCAAAATATGAAGTTTAAACTTTGCAATACAATTTGTCAATCTAACCGTAACCGAATATATTTGTTTTGCAAAACAAACTTGCTTGATTTATATTCTAATCACTGATACTATGAAATGCCAAGCACTTGATTCCCCTCCGTCACTTTGCTCAAGTGTTCAGGCCAGGTTGAAACTGTTCTTTGCTGGTATAGAAAACTTTCAGGTGAGTTCTATACTAAGTTTTCAATTGACACTTAAATAAACCAAATCTTTGCTACTTAATTGAAATACTTAAAGAATGCTCTTTTATTAGATGCAGGTGAGGGAGTAATGCAAGTATACACGCTTTTTTATATAAGAATAAACTTTATAAGAACACCCAGGCTGAGATTTGCCAAAAAAAATTAAGAACAAGCTAAGAACACTCACCAGGCTGACACTTTGATCAGAAAAAGTTAAGAAAGCTTATTTAATTCTGGTAAACAGAACGAGACATACTTGCATAAAAGATCTGTTAGAATTAGCAGGATCATCAAGCGCTTGGAAGAGTGATAAGCAAGCTCGAGACGTTCGCGGACAATGTATAGACAGTGCCAAACTTTTTCGCATCAGTACAGCAGTATGAAATGATAGCAAAAAAGTGATTCTTAGCGTCGTTTTATTGTTTCGACTGGTGTTTCCAGAAAATAAGAACAATTTAAGAACAATTTGAGGCTGAAATTGCAAAAAAATTAAGAACAGCCCAGGCTGAGCCGAAAGTTACTGGTTCTTATAAAAAAAAAACCGTGTATATTCGTTTCTCAGCGGTAAAACAATCCAGAACAAGACATTAAACTAAAGAACGTTGGAAAAAAAACTCTAGTCAACAAGGGAAAAGTTACAAAAACATGTAATCAATGAAACTCTGTTTATACTATAAGGATATTATTGGAACAAAAATTGACGCTGGGAAAGGCCGAAACATGCCTCAAGTTTTGTCTAAGAAAGGTAATCCTTCTTTTGATGATCGAAGAACTGCTAAATACTGCAATAGAGCAACACGATATCATGGTAAACAGGTGATAGAATCGTGTTTGAGTGCATGCATATATGAACTGGGTTATATGTCGGGACGGGCCTTCATGATCAGTCAGAGTACACACAGACACAATTGCAAGTCCAAAAAACATTAATACGAGATATAGCTTTATGTACAAAACATTCTGCCCCCCAAACAGACGTTAGTTCGTTTAATAACAATAGAAGAGTGTATCAGATGGTAAACATGATTTTTGCTAACTTTTAAGTTATTCAGTAATTTATTTTTGGACAACTAAAGCTAATTTTGTGCATTCTAGAAAGTTGAAGAAAAAGTGATGACATTTGTATCTTTATACAGAAAAAAACCACATTGGAAGGAAGTGTTGAAACGAAACAAACTAAGATCGTGCTCAAATGTTTGTTTGCTTTAGGCGTTGTCCATTTGGATAGTTTACTTTGATCTGCGTTTATAAACTCTATTTACTCGGAGACTCTGTTCTATACAGCGCTACACCACACCGTTCAGTGAAAAAACTCAAACTAAACTGATTATGATAGTTAGGGGCCATGGTCAATCTTTTAAGTGTTTTTTGGGGGAGTGCAACTGGGAAAGGGGGGGGGGTGTCGAAGGCGCGAAGCTCTCACGGGGAATCCAGAGATTGTTTTCTGTGAACTCACAAGAAACGCGTTTTAAACTTCTAACAACTTTCTGTAGATCTAGAAATGTAGCAAAAAGTATTTAGAAAAAGTTCCAAAAAAAACCCGAATTTGTCATCTTGTAACAGAACTATCAAAGTCATGTACATTTCGCCGATAAGATCGAACAGATCGAAAACGTTTAGTACCAAATTTAACAGGTTTACCTTAACTTATATTTCTTATCAAAGTCATATAAACAGAAAATGAACGGGGGAAAGCCGCAGAACGACAAGCTTAGCGATGTTACAGTTCTGTTCTGCATTTCTTTTGGCAGTGTATAGACACACTTATAGACACTCACTGTTTAGTCACATACGGAAAAAGACAGTTCACACTGCAACTTCATGTTCGAGAAAGTTTCCCAATGTTTCTTTAAAATGTGACCTCTTGCCTTATTTATCATTTTCGTGCACTTTTACCATAGCTTACAACCTTTCAACGTTGAAACAGACCGGAGTATTAAAGCATTAATGTTGTTATGGTAGGATCGTATACATTCCAAAAACAAAAAAAAATAGATGCAATGTATTTTAGTTTCGTATAACCATAAAACTAGAAGCGTTTTATTTCAAATAGAGGATGGGTCTCTCAGGCTCAGCGCTCTTGTAATTTCTCTTTTATAAACGCGGCATTTGTAGTTGATAAAGGGTTCATAAAATGGAGATGTTTGTTAAAAAATATATATATACTGGGTACTTATCATCTTTAACATCTTAATTGTTTATCTATTGCATAAACTGTTTTAGACAAAATGTCTATGTGAACCCCTTCCCGGAGGTATGAGTGATTCCTAGTTCCTTCGCACAAAACTGCATTGAGTTTTTAATTCCCTTCAGAACCATTACAGTAAAAGCCAGCTCATAAAGAGAAATCAAACTGCACGGTACTGTTCTAAGTTTTCAAGCTGAAGGAGGGTGGAGGAGTTAGGGAAGGGGAAGAGTTAAAGTGGAGTAAAGCCATTTTACATAATCAAATAACTATTTTTCTCATTTGTTAAAGAGTTTTGATAGAATATACAACGCAAGGGAAATCAGCCAGAATGAGCAACCTGCTGATTTCGTTCGTCCTCTTATTCGTCTACACAAGTGCTGCCAAAGGTTTGTACTGACTGCATGACCTGCGTTTGAACTTTCACTCAGCTTTGTTTCGCTAAAACTGTGTCATGTAAATTAAATCTTGTTGTTTGTGTCCAACCTATGTGTCTTGAGCTCGAAAACTAAGTTAACTGTATTCAGGAAAGTAGTTTGTATAAAATGGATTTTTATAACTAATTAAATGCCGGCTGTTTAATAACAACGAGTGCCAAAGCTTTTTTTATATTACTCTTATGTTAAGGTCAAAGTTTGTGTTTGCGTTTGTTTCTGTAATTGTGATCCCGTTTAAATTTGTGATTGTTTGGTCTGATGTGTCAATCAGAAATGCATGTTGCTATGGCAACGAAGAAAGCACAACATGCTACGAAACTGAATTTAGTTTACGTTGCTAACAGTCTTCACGTGATAGTTCTTTTTTTGGGGGAACTCCCAGGGCAGGTAACATTATAAACATGAATAATTTAAATGTGGCAAGATAAAGTAAACTATAAATACACAAAAATAAGCCTACTGATCGATAGCCCTGAAAAACGTCGTATGAAGTTAAAGATATTGGTCCTGTGAAACAAACGTAGTCACACAAACGTAATAACTCCTTCTAATGAAGGGTGATCTCCCCCTATACTCTCACTACAACAGCTCTTCTCGTTTTGTTGGTAGCCAGGGTGAAGGAATGCTGGGTGTGTCCTGGCGGTGCACCATCCTTCGCCGAGTGTGACAGCATGAAAGTGAGGCAGAAGTGCAAATATGGTACCGATTCCTGTGGCTTGTTCTCGTTCGAAAACTCGACCGGTCATAGAATCTTCGCAAAGAGTTGTACATACAGTAGCTGGTGTGGAGATAGAGATCAGTTCTGCAAAAACATCAATGGCGGAGGGAGGTATTGCCGCGTGCAGTGTTGCTATGACAACCTGTGTAATTACGTTGGGACCTTTCGCTCTACTACACCAAAGCTGCCAACAACACGCGCACCACCCCAAACCCTTCCACAAACCACAACTGACAAACCCACAGAGATAGCGCGCGACACAACTCCTAAAGCGCCCGTGAACGAATGCTGGATGTGTCCGGGTGGCGCTTCGTCCTTTGCCGAATGTGACAGCTTCAGAGTGAGGCAGAAGTGCAAATACGGTACGGATTCCTGTGGCATGTTCTCCTTCCAAAACTCGACCGGACATAGAATCTTCGCCAAGAGTTGCACATACAAGAGCTGGTGCGGGGACAAAGATGTGTTTTGCAAGCACGTGGTTGGCGGCGGGAAATACTGTAGAGTTCAGTGTTGTTACAATAATCTGTGTAACGGCGTGAACACCTTTCGCTCAACCACGCCAAAGGCTCCGACTACAAAACCCAATAAGCCAAGAGCCCGCTTGGGATCCGTGCCGGTGAAAAAATGTTGGATGTGCCTGCGCGGCGCTTCCTCCTTTGCTGACTGTGACACGTTTGTGCAGAAGCAGAAGTGTCGAGGCGGTCTGGATGCGTGTGGAACTTTCTCCTTTGAGAACGCAACGGGACACAGAATCTTTGCCAAGAGCTGCACGTACAAGGCTTGGTGCCAAGATGATGGCGGTGAGTTGTCGCAAAACGAAATTTAGACTTGCTACAAGTCGACATCATAAGTCACACCTACCGAGACATTTCAAAGAAAACTGTTTAAAGCTGGTGAACAAGCGAGATTTGATGAGCACTTGCGCGTGTGTGATTTGTGAGTTGCCTGATATCAAGTCTTGGTGGAGTTTTATAGCTACTCGATGGAGGTATCTGCAAAGGCTTTTATCATGACCGTAGCGAGGGGAGGGGCCGGGAACAGTAATAGCTTTTAAATTTAAGCGATTTAACAAAATTTAGGAGTTGGCCATTTGAGTTATTCAGTTTAATGAAAATTGCCTGGGAAGATTTCAACACGTCACAAACTGACAACTGCACCAAAATGTTCTTCCACAGAGTTCTGCAGGAATGTGTTCCGCGGAGGAAAAAACTGCAAAGTGAAGTGCTGCTACACAGACCTGTGCAACGAGCCCAACCCAAATCCTCCCCCATCCCGCCAGGTACTTACAGGCAAATCCCCTCAAAAGGAACTGCATGGTTCCGCTCAGGTGGCTACTGAGCCGCCTTTGAAACAAAAGAAGACACCTCCAAACCAATTAGGATTGGTACAGTGAGACTTCTACCAACTTGTGTCTACACAAGTGCACAACCAGTTCACTCCGTGCAAGGGAACAGTTAACATTTCTTTGTTTTGAGGGAGATTTGCTTTAACACTAATTATTGCTTGCCTGTGATACCATTAACTATTCCACTGAATGTATAGGTTCCATGGTGTGTGGTTTGGTTTGGAAATCAAGGGTATAACTCTGCGTTGAAATTAAACGCATAAGATAATAAGGAAAATTAAAACACCGTAACGCAGACAATATCTAAATTTGATATTAAAATGTACTCAATTTAACGGCGTATGTATACATACAAAAACTATACAATGTGAAGATGAATGAATGAGGCATACGGTTCACTGGGTTTGTATAACACTCAATTGATTAATGGTAATAATAGCGTGATAATATGAACTGGTTATAACATTTTGTCGTTTGACTGAAATACATTTTACGAATAAAGGAATTTCCAATGTTCTCTTTAACTTTCTTGCGTCAGTTTCTGCAACTTTTCTCACACACTTAAAGCATAAAAGGATCCAAAGTTGGAAACGGCACATGCTAAAATCGTTA
>JAOBRG010357628.1:0-12866 GCA_027574985.1 Umimayanthus nakama
CAACCCTCCTCCCACCAGCGCTTCCCCGACTTTTGGGCCACAAATTAATGAAAAAGCATTTTTTATGGTACAATGCAATGGTTAGCAATGACGTAGCTAACGTCAGGCAAGGAGGGTAACTGCGCCGGCCCTGCAACCGATTCGCAAGGCTTTGTCCAAGCAGACTGGAACTGGCGAATATTCCGTCTGAATGACCCAGAGAGCCAGGAAATGGGACTTGAAAAACTGAAAAACAAAACATAAGTTCCGTTGGAGAAGTAAATAAAACGTCTGTGCCAGGTGAGCGGTCTGAAAGCAGTTCTCTTCGTATGTCTTGTTATACTCACAGCTTTTGTCTTTCAATCGTTTTAATTTCATCGCCTCGTAAACCATTTAATGCATGATTTTATGTAGTATGGAATAAAATTTACTTGTCATTCATTGAGACAAAACAAAATCGAAGAAGGAGACAATGGCAATTGTTTCTAAACAAGTTTATTTAAGTAACTTCAAAGTTATATAATAGAGAATTAGATCATTGAGTGCAGTTTGGATGTGGCAACTGTCTTCAAATATTTTTAATTTTATAATCTTTTACTGATAATTGTGTTTGCGGTCGTGTACGTGGTTGTAGATGTGGCAGTAAAAATAAATATGATTCTGATTATGACTATATGACTTAAATTTTGACTATTAATGTGAATAAGAATGTGACTGTGATTGTGATTGAGTCCTGTAATTAAAGTGGCTGTGGAAGTAACAGTGCTGCAACTGAGACCATTATTAACAATTATTCCACGAACACGCGTTGGATATGAGCTTTTAGATAGCGGACGAGATAGATTAGATTAGAGATAGATTAGATACCAAACAACGGATAAAAATATCTCGAATTCTGTTTTCTACCGAGTCGAGTTTTCACCAAGCAATTTTAAGGGGAGATTTTCCGAGATAAAGTTTTCAGTTTCCATATTTGGACATATTGCAGTATATAGGATTTATACCGTGACTAGTGAGCCAATCAGATTACCGGAATTTCAATATCCAGTGCTCGGTATTTAATAATAATGATTATTTGTCTGCTCTCCATGGTTACTTTGTCTTCAACTGGAACTGTGCTTGCAATTTTAACCGTGTTGAATAACGCGTTAATGATTGCGGCACTGAATATGCTTGTGATAGCAGCAAAAGTGGCCTATGGCTTTGCTTGTGAAAGTCGTGACTGTAACTTTGACGAAGCTGTGGCAATGGTTTTAGGTTGTGTTAGCTTCAAACGTTTTACTATATCTGGACCGGGTGACACAAACGGGAGTTCGGATGTCAGAGAATGCCTCCCCCCTCCCCTAATAAATTTAATATTAATATAAGTAAAACAATGAAATGTGGTAAACCAATGGTAAATCAATTCATGGTGTTTCAAGCTACCATATGTGCTATGACGTCATGATGACACCATCGCAAGCTATTTTGGCGGTTGCTTATAAATTCTTTGACTTATGGAGCCCTTTTCAACCAGTTAATGGTAAAACTTAACAAAAATGTGTTCTACAACAAACGAGTGAGGTCACACGATTTGATATTTGTTATATTTTTTTTGGGCAATTTCTGTTTTTTCTTGCGAATTGGACTTCCTTTCCCTGCACTTGAGGCGCTCTGCAACAATGCCGTCAACTAATCGAGTATATCACTGTTTTAGAGATCAGTGGGCACACCATCTAATTTCCCGCTTGTAGCTTGTGTGCGGTGCGGTCGTGAAATCCTGTGCTTTAGTGTTGCATACACGTCTTTCACCACCCCTGGCCGTAGAACGTTTTTCCGCAGCACGTGCAAGTCGCTAGCAACCGGGCTGTATAGCGCCACTACAATCACGTATTTGCCAGTGGGACTGGACGCGAACCCCATGCCCATCATACGAGTGGACCTCCACACCATCTGAGGCATAAAATATCCATGTTGAAATAAAGCAATTAACTCAAGCTAAAAAGAAAAGCGTGATTTTGGAAGATTATGAATTTGTTTTAAAAATGGTATCTCACATCATTTTGCGTGACCAATGATAACAGTACGGAGGGAGCTTGTGTTCAAAGCTTTTTATGAGATTATCAGTGCAACACAGCCATCCTTTGTTATAAGATATAGTACTCTTATTGTTATAACTTATTGTTAAATTAATGTAATGTTGTTGCTTTCGTTGTTATGGTTGTTATTGACCTTTAAATTTGACACGGGTACAACTTCTTAGACCTTTAATTACATTTGGCTACGAGTACGATCGAGTTGGACTACGAGTACGACTTCTTAGAGACCTTTACATTTGACTACGAGTACGAGTTTGACTACGAGTACGAATTCTTAGAGACCTTTAGATTTGACTACAAATTTGACCTCTTCAAAAGTCGGGAACAAACGAGGCGATTTTGTACGCTAATCGCAGCGATTGTACAGTACAGTAGTTAACGCTATTCCACCTGGGGGGCGGAAAATGCCCGCGCCGATTTCAACTTTCGAGAACTTCCTTAATATTAAAGTAATACCAACCAAATTTAGCCACTTTAACTAAAACTTATCGGAGAACAAGATTCTGGAAAAATTTTGCCTTAAAGGTATCACATGTTGCCATGGCAACACCGTTTTTGACGCAATGTTTACTGAAATTTTGACTTTTTCAGTATTTTTCTCCGTTAATTCACAAAATCGTTGAAACAAGTGCTAATTATTATTCTCAAAGGCAATTAATCTATATTCCCTGTAAAATGATTTATGTTACACGTGACCTGTGACGTCATAGGTATTGCACCACTTTTTGAAATCCAAGATGGCGGCCGTGTACATTAAACTTTGTCAAAACTGAAAGCTTTTCTTGGTCAATTTGCATTTGAAAACGTTGAAAACAGAACTGAAACAGTTTTAGTTACACTATTAGCGTTAAATACTATGAAAATGAGTAAATTTTGAAAGCTTTAGTTTAAGAGCTAGTGTAAGGTTCGAACATCAAACTTTCGCTGAAAAAATCTCTGTTTGTATTACTCAATTTCCTTAAAACACTGTTATTTATATCAAAAAGGAATTTTTAATTACATTTTGGACCTATTCGTCGAGTTTTGAAGTCAGAAACGTGTCTAAACTTTTCTATTTTGATAAAAAAAATTGGTAAAATTCAAAAATTTTGGCAGTTATGACGTCATTATGACGTACTGATGACGTCATATGCCAATTAAACTACACCAAATTAATTAGTTTATGATTCTCTACTATCTCACCAAATTTTATTTCATTATCATTAATAGTCTTAGAGTTATGGGCCGCGGGCACTTTCCGCCCCCACCTACCCCCCCCAGATTTAACCACCCAAAAAAAGCCCAGGCGGAATAGGGTTAAACACTCAACTTGTAGTCAAGTCTTAGGGCTTTTAATGTGATTAACACTGCCTTGGTGGCAGAAGAGAAATTTTGAATAGGGAGGCAACGCCCAAACCCTCAATCGATATCCCTGACCCTATTTCAGACCGGAAATAATATTTCTACACCCTCTTTTAGTGAAACACATACAACCTTAAAAAGGCAAAACACTCACACACAAAACAAATAAGCAAAAAAAAAACAACCAAACACAGACAAACGCTCAAACACAACAATAATCAATAAGATGAGAATTAAGAGATGGCCCTCACACCTGAACAAAGTGTCGGACGTTGTCCGAAAACTGCGGGTACGAGAAACTGAACTTTGATGATTCGCTGTACCAAATATCCGATGCCTTCTTTGGTGCCATAGGAAAATCGTGCCAGATTTGAGCCACATTCTCACCCGGACTTTCTTGTTTGAACGATCTGAAATTAAAACATCCAACTGGGTGTAACATTTATAAATACAAGTGCTTCCTTTCTATAATCTGATGTTCACTCTAAGCTACTTGTATTCATGCAAAATAACTGGCGCTTTTTTAGAAGAAAAAACTTTAATAAAGTTAAGAGCGCAATTGATTAGATGTAAAGAACTAATAAAAAGAAACATGCTGGACACAAGATTGGATTCAGAACTATCCTGTTCAAATTTTTTGTAAACTGGAATGTAATACGCGTAGAAAAACTGCAACTAAGCAGCAATGATAGCCTCGGCAAAAACTTTCTAGCTTAATATGTCTGTTGATAACTGTCTTGTTTTTACGAGTTGTGAAAGACGTTTAATTTGTAACAATTATAGTAGAGGACGATAATTTGCTTTTGACTTTTTAGAACACACGCCTTAGCTTGATCAAGCTTGCCTTCGTGTTGGCTTTAAACTTTTGCTTTTTGATCGATTATCAAAAGCTTTGGTACGACTGGTCTTTGTTTGTTAACAACCTAATTAAGCGACGTCACAACTGATGACGTCATCATAAGAAGTCACGCAATATGTTGACTACAAAATCACTTTTTTTCCTAAAACATTATCTAATACTCACAACTTCACAATGGATTCTGTCTATTTTGAGAATTTCAATCACGAAACACTGTTTTCTCGTCATTTTGTGTACAAAATCTTATATTTGAACTAAATCTGAAAATCTAAAAATCCAAGGACGCTATTTATTTCAATATTGATGCCATGGAAACCTACAAGACAGCACGTGGTTAAAATTAATTGAAAGTACATATGAAGCTTAACATGTGTACCAAAGTTTGTGTCAATCGGATGAATTGTGTCGAAAGTAGACGGAGGGAAGGGTACGATTGCCCTCCCCCCCCCCTCAAGGCTTCGTGTGACTGTTTTTTCTTCGAGGATTCTGGGGTTAATAAGACATATTTTTAGACTAACAAAATAAGAAATATAAGAGAAATAAAAAAAGGAATTAAAATCTATCTTGCATATTTTTGTAGACGACATCAGTGCTGACGTTATTTTCTAGCGTAAAAACACATTTATTTTGCAGTTTGTTGAATCTGCCAAAATTTTGAGGACCGAAAATCTTTGGAAGAGAAAGTGTGTTAAAGGACCCCTTCCCATTCCTATTCCATTTGAGAGATCCTTTAAACAAGGACACCTCTTGTATATAATGATAATGAACCTGGGATTTTCGGCAATATTGTCAGCGATTTCCTGAGCTCTGTCGGCAAGCGTCACATTCCACTGCACAGGGGGAACTCCGTGCGCCTTGCGGAACCTGTTGTGCTCGATCAGTGCATCCTGCAACGCTGCATCTGAAACCGCAGTTTCAATAGCAATAAAGTATTTTAAAGAGAAACACAAAACGGTCCTGCAAAACTAGTAACACGCTTTAGAGAGGAATTTGAAGCTTAAACTGTGATGGCATTTAAGTTTCCTTTGCCGATTTGTAATGTTTTTATACCATCTAATGTCAACTAAGCCACTCCACTATAGCTTTTCCAAGCAAATTAACTTTGCTAGATAAAAAAATATTGTAATCAAAAAAATTGTCATGAATAATACCACACTTAATACTTGAAACGATATTTTAAAAACCTCGTTACTGTGTGTTCACACTCCTCCTGTTGCAGTTCAACTAAGTAGCATGCAAATGAACGAGAGAAGGTTCAGGATCACGAGGGGATTTACTGTTTATATCATGGTAGTCGCATGGCAGAACCATAGCCAGCTTAAGGCAGGGTGGGAAAACGACCTCCCTAAAATTTGGACAGGAAGTTCATTAAAGACTACTTGTTTCAGTACATAAAGTGATTACTAGCGAGTTCGTAGCTGGTGTAAGGCAGGGAGGGTAAAGAAAAAAAAGAAAAAAAGCCCGTTCTGAATAGGGCTAAAAACTTGCTCATATCCTTCTGTAATTAAATACAAATTGAAGTAACTCATTCGAAGAATTTAATCTAAAAAGATGACGTAGAACGGAATTAATTAGCTTTTTAAAACCACTGTATTGAATTCTTTGTTTAGAGAAACACCATGCACATTATTCATGACAACTATCTCAACATTGAGGCTCTTCCAGCCTATTTTTCCTTCCGTTCCCCTCTCAGCCGCCCCCCTTATCCTTGTACTGATCTCTTGTTTCCTTCGGCCCTTTCACCTGTTTTAAGGGTTTTCATACCACTGTTCCATTGTATTCTTCCACTTCTCTCGCGTCCTTTCCTACCGTTAAGCAGTTTCTTCCTTCCCGACTCCCACCCTTCCCTTCTTCCATCCTCTCTCTCTCTTCAGCCGTCCCAATCCACTCCTTCAGTCATATCTTTATCTCCCTTCAGGGCCGTAACCAGCGTCAGGCAGGGGGGGGGGCGAATGCCCCCCCTAAATTTTGGACCGGAAGTAATTTTTTGTATATTTTGTCTCAAAAGGAGCTGAAAAGCGTCTGTAGCAGACCAACTTTGAGGAAATTTTCTTGTAAATGCCCCCCCTAAATTTTGTGTCTGGCTACGGCCCTGCCCTTTCGTCCAAGTTGTAATTATCTTTATTTGTATTTTTTACCTTCAGCATTCCTCTCATCCGAGTTGTCGGACGCTTGCTGTTTCTCGATGAACTGTTGTGGGACTTCCGGCTGAACATTGATCTGTTTCCCTGAATTTAAGGTTTTAAATTTTATGAAAACAACTTCTAATCGTGTGATTGCTGTATGATATGTTAACTGATTGCATTATTGTTATTGTTTTGTGTTTTCAACAACATTTGTTTGGCTTTAAAAATAATTGTTGAAACTTTACTAGTGACTTTCACGAACTATTAAATATCAAAGCGGAAAGATCTGTTCATCACTGAGGATCTTACTTGCATATCCCCTAAGAAAATGGGCCAAATGAAACTGTCGAGTGTGGGAGATTAACTTTTGGTACCTTTTACACGATAAACACTACAGCAGCTTGACACCCATGTGTACAGCGCTGTGAGTTGTCACTGTTGTCACACTAATGTGTACTGTTATGTCACAGAGCTGTGCGTTGTCACTGTTGTCACACTAGTGTGTACATTAATGTCACAGCGTTGTCAGTGTCATCGTTGCTGCACTGTTGTCAGTTTACATCACCGACACGCTAACTTGACACTAATGGTTGCTTCCATCACTGTTACAGTACTTTTTGGCTACTGCTGTACATGTCACAGCACAGTTAAGAATACTGCTGTCACAAAACTGTCAACATTACCAATGTCACACAAGTGGCAATTGTCACCGCTGTGACATTAATGTGGACAGCAGTGCGACAGTGGTGTAAACCTCAACCGCTGTGCCACCGCTGTGGGATTTCTCTTGTGTACACAACAACAACAACAAATTTGACGATGCAGGCAAAAAGTTCATTACTTTACGCTTATATTCCGAATCGGTTTATCCAATTGTTTTAAAATTCACAATAAAAAACAAACTCATGTGCTTCAGTTTAGTTTAACCACAAGATCATTCCATCTAAATGAAACTATGGAAAAACTAAACTACGAAATCACCAAGATTATATTCTTTGTGAAGTTGCTCTGGGAACGTAACTTCCCCCTTTCTGAAAAAAGTGGTTGTGGTGGAATATGAATGTACATGTTACTATATAGTATTCAATTTGGTTTATTTGCACTAACTTATTTCCGTTCATTAAAACAAAATCACAAAAACTTCAATTCCACTTATCGCTGTTAATGGACACTTAATTTTGGCAAAAAGAAGCAACCGCCACATGAAAAACAGCAGTTCAAAACAATTTAAAAATTGATGAAAATTTTTATTGAAAATCGATTTCTTAAAAAACCTAAGATAACCAATGGTACCCTAGGTCTATATCTGCTGCATGCTTCCGTACACTACATTGTATGTCCAGGGGGGTGGAGGGAGGGAAGGGAGGGGTGAGGGGAGTTGGGAGTCTGAGGGGCGATTGTAAAGTAACGTAGTTTCTGTGAACAATTAAAAATCTTAAACATGAGTGCATTGTTATAATTCGGTATAGTATTTATGTTGTAACGTCGTATTGCATCTTTAAAGAAATATGTTTTAGTTTTACACCGTTAGCCTTTACTCTATCCGAATGACACGAATTATCACTATTTCTAAATACAAAACCAAACATTAGAAAACAAGTTGATTGAGTTGTTTGCTTCTGGCCTACTGTTGATTTGCCCAGTCACCAACTTTCACTTGGAGAACGGGCGCGGAATTCAAAAAACTCAAAGTGAATTGGAGCAATTGGGAAAAAAATAGTAATAGAAGCTCCTTGCGTTTGGGTTTTTATTCAGATTAATTAAACAATGAACCAAAACTTGACACGGAAACTTTGATCAATACTTTAAAACACTAGCAATTTGAAAACTTTACCCTTCAGTGTTTGCTCCTGTCCAGCTAGCATTCCTCGCTGTTGAGAGTAAGCTGAATTTTTGTCTTCTGCCTCTGGATTATCGTTAGATTTCTTGTCAGTTGTCGCTGGTCCTGTAGAACAAGGTAGAGTCCAACTTGGTTTTTAGCGTTCAACAAGAAAAATACTCTGAAATCTAAAATCACTTAAATGTACCACGATCTGTTGTAAAAAGACTTAAAGTGAATATATCACTTGTGGTTTTTTCATATTTAGAATCTACTAACGTTCTGATATACACAGCAAAAATGGTTTTGATTATGATTTTTCTTCGTGGCGCAATTGGCGTTAAAACAGGCAAAGTTTTACTTCCCGTTTTGACCCATTCTTCTTTTTGCGCGAAACCGGAAGTAAAATTTCGCCTGTTTGAATGCTAATTGCGCCACGAAGAAAATCTAAATAAATTTTTTTGCTATATATATCAGAACGATAAGTAGATTCTAAATCTGAATGCAGAAGAATAGAACTCCAATATTTCAAGTATTGATACCTTTTGAAACAGAAGCAATCTTTACTTTAAATTCCGCTGTTAGCATGGTTACATCTTCGAAAATTCAAGATGACTGCCGTCTATGGTTCTCCTTATCGGATTTTTTAAAACAGCTTTCATCCAGAGGATCGAAAGATCCATTTTCTTTCAAGTAGTATATGATGTTATCAATGTTGACGTCACTTTATTAGCGCCAAAATATGTTTTCGTTATTAAGGAATAGCAGTGGAAAAGCGTTTTGCAATTGGTCAAATGATTTTGGGGAAAGGATTGATGTTGAGAGGCTGCATAATTTATGTAAGCGGACGTTTTGAAATCATTTTGACAAGGACGAAAATTTTTAGAGCATAGATACCTAAAGTACGCAGTCAAACAACCATAGTTGCAACCACAATATTACACGCCTTCCTATATGTTATTTTGAACAAAATACATTGGCAAACCAGACGTGCTTACCTACGTTGTTATCATGTATTGTTTTTCCTTGCTCTAAGTCATTCTCCCTACTCGAAAACTGGCTAACTAAGAGCGGCTTGTCTTTCAGTGGTAGCCCGGTGTCTATGAAAATGTCCAGAGATTTCTTGGTCCCAGTCTTCTCTCTTACTTCTTGTACTACGAATCGCTTTGACCGTGCTGTTGACAATAGGAGCATGGTTTTGTTAGTAACGTCACTTGATTTGTGTCTAAGAAAAACAACGAAGGACCCACACGAATCACTGTCAGCCTGGATATAGAGAGTTCCTTTATCTTATAGGGTTTTGTGTCTTTGGAACTAATTGATTTTTATAATTAAAGTTTGATGATCGAGCTAAACGCCTAGGCAATAACACTAGTTATGAATATTATTAATTATTATATACACGAGTCACTAGATAACAGCAACGGAGTACTGTAATTATTTTCTCAAACACAACATGACAACTGCATTTGAAAAAAGCATTACTCATCTAACATAAAAGAACGATTTTGTTTGGCTTTGTAGTACTGAAGGGAAAATAGAAATACGAAAGTAAAATGAACTCAAGTTGTTTCCATTGTTATAGAGACACGTAAGTGATATGTGTAAAAGTATCAGAAAATGATCGTCTATTTGTTGTCAATATGTATTTATTGCAATCGAGAAACTCACTTGAACTTAAAAAGCATTTGGTGATTAACCTGAATGTCTATAAAGCCAGATAAAGTTCAGTAATTTGACGTTGTCAGTTTTTTTGTTTTTAAACCACGCAGAGACCTTCCGCACAGCCTTCTTTGGCTAGTTGACAAGGAAAGGAGTCAGTGCTTGAAATGAATGTTCAAGTACTCGATAATGAAATTATTATCTTACCTTTTACTACAACTGCAGTTGAAACTATCAGAAATGTTGCTGCAAACAGTTTTCCTCTCTCCCAGGAGCGAAGCATCCTCTGCCGGTTATCCTGTCAAAGCCAATGGACAGATTTGCCTCAAGAAAGTGGCTCAAACTGAAGAAAACATAAAGTTACAGTATAGTTAGCAACTATCTCCCGAAGTGGAGGTGAATAGTGAAATATATTCCACCGAGCCGCGAAGCGGCGGGGTGAATATTTTTCACTAGGCACCGACACTGAGGGGGATAGTTGTTTTAGTATTATTCAAACAGGTGGATTTTGTGTTTGCAGGAGTAGCTTCTACGTTCATTTGACGAATTTCCTCTTCCGCGATAGTGGCAAAACGAGCCGCCATTTTGAAAATATATAGGATATACCTATTCTGATGAGCCAATCAGAGCGCGCGAAAAGTGCTATCCACCTGTTTGGTTAATACTAATTACAGTTACAGTATATATCGGTCCACAGTAATTTAATAAGGAAACAAAGTGATGAAAGAACAACTTCGTTCAATTTAGCGAGAGATTCCAAGATTTGAGTCAACTTCTTAAGTGATCCTGAAGAATATTTTCAAATGAGTAATTAACTACTTTTGATTAAAATCAAAGTGAACAATTTTGTACTAAATCAAACTGCACTAAACTAAACTCAAACTCATCCATTCTCTAGCATGATCTTTGTATTCGATCCTACTTAAAATCCTTTCTAATAGGTATATTATGTACAGTAAAATATAACTGCGTTCGTAGTCATAAAGCATAAGGCAAAAACGTGCTGCCACCTCGTGTTATAATATCATCAGTGCCATTAAAAGACAGCGATAACTGAACACAATTTATTTTCTCGATCTCAAAATATTTTGTCACATGATCTTCATGAGTCAAAACTTTATGCATGTGAGTGTTCTCCGGTATCTTTTATTCAAATAGTTTTTAACTCTTAGTAAAACAGAAGGGTTTGAGGCGAATGGCCACGAGATAAGGCGCTGGCAACACTTAATACGAACCTTCCAAATAACAAACTGTTTCACCTCCGAGGTGACTCAGATCAAATTGTAAAAATAAATTAGCGCAAAATAAACAATATTCAAACTTACCTACTTTCTAATCGTTTTCTTTTCACATAATTCTAACACTCATCCTCCATGTTCTCATTGTGCTAGTATTCCTGAGATAGCTCAACAGCAATACGTGAAATCACGTCATCGGTGAGAGTTACTGACTTTTGGTTGGTCAAGCGTCTAAAAGGTTTGAAAGGTGAACGGAAAAATCCTTAACCAATTGACACCTCAATTGAAGAGCAACGCAGGTATCTTTCTACCATGGAAGTCACACATGTAGTCTCCTGAGAACTGAGAACGTAAAATGATCAATAAAGGATCGATGAAAGTTAAACGAAGTCCTTAGCTTTGATTTTGGCCGTGTTTTACGTTTGTAGTTTGGCTGTTGTCAAAATGACAAAACGAAATCAGTGCATTGAAGGAATTTGTTTGGAACTGTAATTTTTAGCTTTTCTTAGCTTTTTCTGAGTTGATGTTTCTGCGGGAAACCCCTTTGTAAGCGCGTGGTGATATTGACCCAGATCATGCTATCCAAACTCTGCTACAGGAACCTGCTATTCTTCTTGACTTGTTCTGGGTCAGAGTTTCAGGTTTTGGAGGTCTGGTACTAGTCTAGTTAACTGTCAATGGGGAGGGGCCCTATCACTATGATTTTCCGAGAGTTTGCCGATAAGTATCGCATGTGTGAGTCTTGTGTGCGTAGTCGTCCGGACGCAAAATCTTGAAGCCCAGCTTTCTCTTAAGTAAAAACGCTTTAAATGTCGGACTCTAGTAAAGCAAATCAAATTAAAAAGTTAAAATGGAACAACAGTGAACTAAAACAGCAGTTAGAGAAAGGACGATACGATATTAAAATGCTGGCGTAAAGAATGGACACACAAGAACAACAGAGAGAAGAAACAAATGATGAAGACCGATAGAGTTTGGTCTGGCACCATGAGTCAGAAGCAGGTATGCAGACACAACTAACAAGAATTCGCAAACGATTGGACAACATAGAAGACAGTCTGGGTAAGTTTAAAAGCAAAGTAGAAGAACTACAAGAATATAGTTATTCTTTTAGTGTAAAGATCCTTGGATTTCCTGAACTGAAAGAACACAAGAATGCACAAGAAACTAGCCAACTTTGTGTCAGACTATTCAATAGCAAGAGCACTCAAGTCTCCATAACTGATATCGATATTGCCCACAGAGTTTATTTTCGTGTTTCCTCTCGCAAAGGGCTAAAACCAATAGTTTGCAATTTCATAAGGCAATTGGCGAGGAGCGAGGTTATTGCGAAAAGAAAAGCCGCCCGAATGTTCTCCCTTCTTCCATTTGCCTAGATAATGGCACTGAAATATCCCATACCTTGACCCGGGATCATCTCACTCCGCGAATTCTGAAGCTTTACTTGGATGCTAAGAAGTTCAAAGACACAAAACGGATACTAGTTCTGTTGGACGATAAATGGGCTGATTTACCTTCGCAGAACGGAAGAGTCCCCACCACTGAAAGTACGTAATGCAAAAGATCTTGTGAGATTCGCCCAAGACGAATAAGAACAGTTATGTAAATGACTCTTCTTGTTGTTTTGTTTATTTTGTGGACGAACCACTCAAATTTAACAATGCCTAGTTCGACCGAAATAATTAAACAAAGTAAGGCACTACTTCGCCGGTTACCTTACTAAGGGCCCGCGGATGGGCATTGGCCGTTGGGGCTTCGGCCCTC
>JAOBRG010357639.1:0-12865 GCA_027574985.1 Umimayanthus nakama
TCGAGAGTTAGTTTTTATTCAAAAAATAATAATTCGGCACTGATATTAATTTTTTGTCCATCTGAAAGGGGGGGGGGCACGGGCCCCCCATGCCCCCCCTTGGATCCGCCAATGGCCCATGCTCAAGAACAGCAGCGCCAGAGCCTATTGGTGTTTTCAATTGCAAACTGGATGAACGTTGGAGCATTTCATAGGTGTCTATTATGGAAATAGCTTGTTATTATCAAAACTGAGGCTACGTTTGGAGGTATTTATTTATTAACCGGTACCCTCGACGGCAAGAAAGAAATGCAATAAAAAATGATTTTTTAAAAAGGCAAAGTTGTATATGAAGATCGTCGTAGGCTGTAAAGCATTCTATAAATCCGGCAGGATATATGAATACAGTCAATATTTTCGACAATTTCGACAGCAGATCTTTGAAGGTGCAAGCTAGCTTGTGTGGTTATTTATGAAGACCGGAATATGATAAGGGAAACTCGCGTGTGTCTCTAAAGTAAAAAATAAACTGACCGGAAGAGGTTGTCAAAATTACACTATAGTGCAAAGATTCAAGAGCGTTTTGTGAGAAGGGAAAAGTCGCTCGTAAAAAACTGCTGTGATTAAAAAGAGCAAGAGGCTGTATAAACAGCCTAACTCGACCCGTATTTTGCCGTATGCCTAGTATTTGTTCTCAGCTAAATTGGCTTAAACAACGTCTGGACAGTCGAAGGGCTAACGTTCGAAACGTCAGCCACACATTAAGGCCCACAAGTGAAAAACGTACCATATCAACGTTTCAAGACCTTTGTTGATTAAGTCCGTATTCAGCTTACTTGTCAACCTAGCAAAAGCATTTTTTTCGGTCTCACTTGATCACTACAAACCGTATACCATATAAATAAGCTTGCACATGTAATAAATCGTAACAATAAATTACTCACTCAAAGTTGTTGTTTAACACGCTTTAATTCTGTGTTCCACAGGCGACTAGTCATCATGAGTCTTTTCTATAAACTGAATTTTCAGTTGCAAAATCAACCTTCTTCAGAGTATTTCAGTTCTGTTCTGATTTCATGAATGTACGATTCTTTCGTTTTAAAAAAGGGGTTATTAAATTTCAAAAGATACTATAAGAAAATATTATGGGGCGCACGGCTGTTTCAGATAAGCCGCCTAGCGAGAGCAGAAGTTTAGTTAGCTACCGAAATGTAACTTATGACAAAACCGTCAAGTTATAAACTAGTTTTAAAATGTACCAACCAAAATACACTAAACATTTAATGTTCCAAAACTTTATAAAAACAATCACTTTAACTGTATGGTCCTTTCTGATCCTGTTACCATGGTAACAGTCTAAAATTATAAAATTTCCTATTACTTTTAAAAAGAACCTTTGTACCCGAAACACGATCAACTTTTCTTAACAATGATACTTGTTATCAACGTATCACAGCAATAGAAATCTTGTAAAGGACTTCTAAAACTTAAAAATATGCGTGATAAGGTGTCTGTTGCCATAGCAACCAACATAAAATACTTATAATTCCGTTGTTACAGAATGAAATCAGTTCTAAGCTAGCGTATAAAGTAGTCACTGCCTACACTCTAGTTTCCCAAGAGATGGTGAACATTTCATACAAAACATCGACACTTTGTAAAATTAAAAAAACCCTTTTAATTAACCATCAAGCACCATTTCTCGAATTGTCTCATAATTTTTGTTTCCGTTCATTGTAAGGAACATAAATTCTCATTAGAGTGTTTGGGCTTTAAAGTTTCAACCGATGAAAAGTTGTTATAAAAAACCATTTGGGCGGGGGGAAATCTTTCCCCCCAGGCTAGATAAGGTAATCCAAGGCAGTCTGTTCCGACAAAGGGCTAATGCTCGAAATCTCAGGTAAAAACCATATCAGCCAAAGGCGTGAAACAAATCAAATCAATTTTTGTTTATCAAAGCCATTTATTCAGCGTACTTGCACACGCAGAAAAATTATTTTTTTTTCAAAGCTGCTCTTTTAGTGTTAATCCAATGTTTTTCGCGATGTTTTCGCAAACTTTCAGTCTTTTAAGAACTATGTCACTCGCGATTCTCCTGGTAAGTTTGCAGACTATAGCCAGAGTAAGTTTCTTGACTTTGTAAAATGTGAACAAGTTTTGTTATTTTTAATGCCAAAATGTAAAACGGGTTGTGTAGTGTGCTAGTGTTTATATAAGTCATGATAAAATCCAACTGTGTGTGCGCACGAAGCTTCAGAACAGAGATTGGTAAGGAGGGGGAGGATATTGTTTATTTAGGAAAAGTTGTTATGTTATGAATTACCCAAGATTCCTGGTGGTAGAGATAAAGCAAGGGGCGTAAGTTAGGGAAGCTTAGGGAAGGGCACAGTTATTAGAAAGGGGGCATTTGTTAGAGGGGTGTTAAATACAATCACATCAGCTTAGAGGGGCGGTTTTTAGATAGGAGGCAGTCATTAGAGAGGGGGTGTTTATTAGATCACTTTTTGGTATGCCAAAACAGTTATGAAAGGCAAATATCTCACTTTATTATATGGCTGAATGATTTCATGTGCTGTGATTGGTCAATTCCAGGTCCGTAAGTAGTCATATGGACTGCTTGCTCTTTTCAAAACCAGAATAATCAACAAAGCCATATAATAAACATCTTATCAGCCTCGTTTGCTCAGTCCTTATGGTAAGTTATTGATCCTTGTTTTTTCCTTCCTTGTTTTCTTGGCCCTCTGCTTCGAGCTTTGGCTATAAAAGGAAGGAAATAACTCGGTCCATAATTTGCCGTAGGGACCTTGCACTCACCTAATAAAAGGTATGTATGAGTAAATTCACTTACAACTCCTACAAAAACTATAGATTTAAGGAATGATCAACTTTTAAAGATAACTGCATACCTGCCAACATTTGGAAATTTGAAATCAGGACACTTTCATCATTGCTCTAACCCCCCCCCCCCCATACACTGACTTGCAACATAGCATCATCTGCGAACTTAATCAGGTGAGTCACAGGGTTTACCATGACCTCAAGATCATCAACAAAGAGATTAAAAGGAATTGGCCAACTAACACTTCCTTGGGTGGTGCCCTTATTGACATCACACCAGCCAAACATGTCCTCTAAAAACAAGAGGTTATTTCATGTCTGTCAAAAAACTAAAGTACTAGTTCATCAAGTACATGTAAGGGTCCAGATTCAATGCTATAATCTTATTGCTAAGCAGAGAGTGTCTCATAGACAGTTATATGTATATGGCATCTTGAGCAGAGCATCTGTACAGCTGCACCCATCACGATATGCGATTTGTGAGGGAAAGACGTTGCTTCAAAGCACCAGGTAATAATTTAAGTGACATTAATGACCCTGAAATCTTTGTACTCTAAAGCAGGACTGTCCCAATAAAATAAGGACAGCTTGCAGGTATGTAATTGTTTTGGTAAAAGAAACATAAAAGGCACTTGTACATAATGTAAGCTGTTGTTTAATAATTATACACTTTGTATTTGACAAGGACTATGTTGATAGCAGTTTTACAACTGATGTTTACTTTTTAGGTATAAGTGTTTAGACATGGTATATGTTTTACATTTTTTGGATGAGAATCTTAAGCGTTAGGCCTCCAGAAGTTTTTGTTAGTATTTGGCTAAGAGACTTAGAGTTTGCCATCTACCTCAATTAAGCCAAAGAAATAGTACCTTCGGTTAATGTAACTAATAAACCAACCAGTATATTGTAATTAAGATTGCTAGAAGTTACAACATCATCATTTCTACTCTGGAACTCTAAAGCAGTTTTCCTCAGCTGACACAATTTCAAAATATTTCAAACAACTGACTCCAAATTTTAGTGTCATGTCACACAAACCCCAAATGATTTTTGTTTGATATTTGATTTAGACTGATGGAATGGCAAAAGCAATACATTTAATTTGCACAATGCAATCTGCAAGCTTGGCTTTTTTGACCTAAATTCCTTTGGCTGGCTTTGAATAGTTTCGGCTGGCATACTCGTCTCCCTTTAGGGCCAAGGTTTGCCTGTGGTATACAGGAAACAGCCACCACAGGTACCACAATTTGCCACACATGTCTCGAAGATTCTGTCTCAATCCCAGGTCATAGTGTGTAATTTGGTGTCTCCATTCATACATTGTCTGCCCTGAGAGTATCAGCATCATGTCAAATAAACCGAAGCCAGAAGTTACAAGCACTTGTAGAAAACAAAACCAATTGGTTGTAACGATAACCAAGTTCATCAGTGAGACACTGCCGACCCACCATTTGTAAAAAGTCACTGGGACGACAAGTTTGAGAATCCCTTCAACACTTACAGGAATGAGCGGCCCCATGTGTTTGTGCAAATAAATCATGTTCAGAATTGTTGAATAAAAGGAACCAGCTGTTACAAAGAAGCAAAACACGATGAAAAACCGGACATTTGCCAGCCCCACGCAATTGGCTATAAAGAAGCAGTGATGATCGTGTCTGGCGACACACGTTTTACAAAAACCGCAATGATGTGCTCTGGGCGGGGAGTTCTGCTCACAAGAATGGCAATAATAAAATCCGCTCCTCTGGTCTCCGGGAAAGACCAGTTTTTTACACGAAACATCTGTAACTACTAGGTAGTAATAATTTCCAATGATACTGATCACCAGATACACCAGAAGCACGACGTTTGTGTAGTATGTTTTCGAGTCTTGAAAAACAGCAGGTGCGACGATGTAAATCTCCAAGGCAAAGATTACTATAATTTGGAATAACGTGTAGCCAACAGCAGCACAGTGAGCTCCTAAACGCCTACTTAGCGAAGCGTTGCCTCGAGAGTCGTATTTTCCAAATCCCATTTTTACCTAGACCTTCATTTAAAACTGGCTAAAAACCATGGAAAACACCAAAATGCATCCACCATTTTGAAACGGAACTCCCTTTGAGAGCCTCGACCTCGTGTTCTTCTTCGCAACACCGCACACCACGATAATCGTCAAGTTCTTGAAAACTTTAAAAATCGGGCGCCAAGAAACGTGTTGGTAGTGTTTGATATTTCGGATTTATAGCCAGTTTACCATGCAAAATTTCTGTATTTTTTTTTTCTTTAAGTAGCTACTTCACCACGAACATGCTACCAACAAGGAGACGATCAGCCTTTGCCGTTTTACGCTCTCTTTCGGCTGGAAAATCCGATCAATCTTGTGATCAACGACCGGATTCGGAGAACGAATCGTCCAATCGACCCACAGCATCAACCCCTTGGAAAAGGTCAGATTGCAGCCCCCATCCGGTAATATGCACAAAGGTGACAAAGGTTACCTCTTCGGCTGATATTAAGCGTACTCCTGCGAGTAATAACGACACACCGTCCGGAGCCATGAATGCGACGAAAAAGAACAAATCAGGAAGACTTTCAAAGGCAAACAGACTTCGTCAGAGTTTGAATTTGTCCAGCAAGAAGAGAGGTAAAGCCAAGATCACGACTACGACCATGTGCGAGGTGTCACTGGACGAACTTAAGCCACCGCATCCTGAGAAGAGGAGAAGAAGTGATTCAAATATCCTGAGGCGTAGAACAAGGGCAAGTGAGAGAGGCAGCCGGGGCAGTGTAAACAGTGAGGGAGCAGGGAGCTGTGCCAGCACAGATGAGGAATTGCTGGTGAATGGTATTGGAGATAGCAGTGGTAGTTTGTCCAGGAAAAGTACTCTTAATTCAAGTAAGAAAGCCAGGCCAGTCAGCACTTACAGTGCCAGCAGCACTGACCGTTTGGATGGACTAGAAAAGGGTGCCGCTGGTCAGGATGAACAAGATTCCGACAAAGTGTTTCAGTGGTTAATAGGACCAGTTAAACCAAACAAGTTCTTCAGGTAATTGACCTCAGTAAAAAAAATGTGCAGGAACTTAATACGTGTACTATGTGTTTTGAAGGGCATGTTTAGGAATGAACACTTTAAACAGTAAGTATCTGCCCCAATTTCTCCCCCCCCCGCCCAAAAAAAAAAAAAAATATCAAGAGGTGCTGGGATTGAAGTTTGTGTCTAAGGCCATAGTCACATAAGTGCTTGGAGTTTGCTTGCTTCAATTTAATTGGCACAAACTTTTAGCACCCTGCCAACTAGATTTTCATGTAATCTGACCACAAGTTCCTAATTTAAACTGTAATCTTATCATGCCTTAAGCGTCATTAGATTTATTTTAGAGCCCTTCAAATAAGTTGTTCTATGAACTTTTGTGTTTAAAAAGTGATAACAATTTACTAGTTATAGTTGTACAAACGGTGTAATTGCAGTGACGTTTGGGAAAAGAAACCCCTTCTGGTCAAGAGACATCAACCTAGCTATAACAGCAACTGGTTTAGCACCAAGGAAATGGACAGAATTCTCCGGCAGGTCAGTTTTCTTTCTGTCAGGTCCCTTGTTATATACTTTACTACGAGCTGCTTACCATATAGGCGAATCCTTGTTTACATTTTTTGCGTCAATAGGTACATATATACCCTTGTTTTTACTCGAGCTATAAAAATGGGATGGGGGGGGGGGGGGTGAGTTGAACAGTTGAGTTAAATCCAGGAACATGATGATACCAAGTTTTAGCCACGTATTGTTTATTTGAAAAAATGGAACCTTACAATTTGTGATGGAGCATAGACTACAAAATAATGCCCTTTTTCTTCATACCTTTTATAATTTTAACAGCATTAAAATATAAATTAAATGACTTTAATTTCCCTTACAAAATTTATTACTATATTATAAAGGAAAAGGGATGCTGAAATGATACCCAAAAATACTAAACTATAAGAATTAGAAAAGATAGAGACTCTTAAAACATAATCATAATATTAAAAGTGCTAAAGTACAATGTCATATCCCTAAACCCATGCACCCCAAATAATTGTTTTCGGAATTCTCCTCCTGGGTTTTCACTCGGACAAGAAGAAATTTGTTTCAAAATGTAATTCAAGGGCTCAAAATGGTAATGATGATTCTAAAGAATAAAGTTTGTGACTTATGCTGACAGTAGGTAGAGTTTCAATTTGCATTTTTGTGTCTGTTACAAATTCTTTTTAGTCATTAATTTATATTACAAAGTGTTGTGATACTTGACCCACAGGTTTTTTTGTTACTAAATATTATAGCACAAAGTGCAATTTTCAGTCAATCTGGATGTTACATCGTACACCAATGGTAAAAGGGAAACACACAATCCTCAAGGAAGGGCATATGCACCCATTGTGTGGGACTTTTACCAGGTTTGTAAACTTCCATGGTTGCATGTATTGATTGAATGTTTACTTTTCTCATGGACTGACTATCTGTTTATCTGTAGCCCTGTGTTGGAAGAAGAGCTTTGTTTATTTACCATCTATAAAATGACGTTAAGTTTCACATTCAAAGACTACGCAAAAAAACAGGGATAGGTACACTGTACAAGCAGTGCTCAAATTATTTAGTAGTAAGAAATTTATCAAGCTGAGTTAGTCTGCCTCATACTGTAGTCAAGTGTGCAGGCACAGGCCTGCATAATTCAAAATGCATTGGAAGTCCTTATGAATACATTTACATCTAGTGTGTACACGTTTATTTGATAAACATTTTGTGCAGTACTACACAAAGAACTCATTGTGCATAGCGATCTGAGTTCGCTCATACAAGATATGAAATGTCGTATGCTTATTAAGTTTCATGACCCAGTTCATTGCTGGGGTTCATGGAAAAACAGACTGAGTTTCAACCTTTTGAAAAAATCTGCAAAATCAAATTTGATTGATCAGAGAAAATCAGTTCTGTGTATTAAAAGGTAAATAATTGCCACTCATCAAATCAAAGCAATCAGTTTCATAATCCATTGGTTTTTGGGGACAATTTCATAATTTTTGGTTGTGAAATAAAGTAAACAAAGCTCTGTGAAATGCATGGAAGAGTTATCAAGCTTACATGTGTACATATAATACATGTACATGTAGATATAAAACCTGTCAGTGTGTACAACCCTGCTGTGTATTAACTAGTGTTTATATAGTAGATGTACTGTACATACACAAGTTTCTAAGTTGGCTCTTGAAGATAAGAACTGAAACTTGAACCTAGAGCTCAGTGCACTATGGTTCACATTACTCTGAACTTGAGTTGGTCTTGTACATGAATTTTCTCTGCAGCTTTTCTTTTACCTGTATACTGTAGCTTTACCAGTTATGTGACTGGAGTCTTGTTTGTGATAATCCTGTTAAGAATACATGTAGTGCTTTGTCTGCTTTCTCTTGCAAAGCCTTAGTTGCTTTTTGTTGTGTCGTGGTTGTTCAACACTACCCTCTGCAATAACAGTTGTTGCTGTCAAGCCAAGCGAGACACCAAAATATTTCGAACGAAATTCTCAAATGTACTGCAATGGCCTATACCGCAAATCACAATGGCACGAAATTTCCTGCTTTTTGTGGATTTGTTCATGGATTCGTTCTGTCCATCTGTTTTCCAGTTTTTCACCCCAAACTCTGCGCTGCTTTGGACTTTGCAAAACACAAGTACACCCCACAAACTGTCCACGTGCTTCTCTTTATCTTTTTCTGTTGCTGTCAAGAGAATGCCTATGTCATGTTGTGGTGTTTCATGTGTATTCACCATTTTGCATTGGCACCCAACTGAGTTTGTGTAATCTGAGGGTTTTTACTCATTTTTAAAACAATATCAAGTCTTACCCCTCTTCAAAAGACCCCAAGTAGAAATAGAACACCAGCGAAAAACCCTGGTGTTTCTGTTTAAGGACGTTACTGGATTTCAAAATAAGAGACCCTATCTAATAAGGAAGGATTGAAAGTAAATAACTGTACACCCATGGGGGAGGGGGGGGGGTCTAGTATGTAGTGCCGGAACATAAAATTATGTATTTTGATGTTATTTTGAATAGAAAATGTACAATCCTTTATGTATGTATAAAAAAAACCCTGATATCTCTTGGGGTTTTTTTCAGAATGGCTGCTCTGTGAGGATGCTAAACCCACAAGCCTTCTCTGAGTCAGTGTGGAAACTTGATGCCTTGTTACAAGAGTATTTTGGTTGTTTTGTTGGGTCAAATGTGTAAGTGTCACACAATAAAAATATTTTACATAAAAACTATAAATTATTAAGTGCTTAATAAGGCTTATTAGAAAACTAACATTTTATTTTTTCTATCAAAGATATTAACTAATTTAGCGGGTAAATTAAAATGGTTTCAATGTTTAGTGTAACTAATACAGTACACTCTGTGTGATCAAAATCTCGAAGCAGCTCAAATAAATTTTACAAAACATTTTGATGAAAAGCTCCTAATGCTACTGTCAGTTAAGTTTTGCAAACAATACTGCAGTATTTTGTGTCTTGACCAGTCATGCGATTACATAATTTGTAAGGATGGGTACTTACAGATAATTATCTTAAAGTGAGAATAGTGAACTTTGAGCCGTTTTTGTTTTGCATGAGCTTTATCTAATTAGTAATATAGATTTATTTAGAAAATTGAAAGGTCATTTGATATCCATAAAAATATCCAGTGGTTTCTTGAAACATACAGTATTTTACATGTAATTCTAATATCAATAATAATAAACAGTATTATTTTGTACAATGCAGCCACTGAAACCACTTCATTCGAAACTTACTCTAGTGAAGCATTGGGCTGAAAACTGTTTTTTCCTTGCAAGCATAATTGGAAGTTTTTGTCAAAAAGAATAATTATGTTAGACTGAGCATAAAAGTTACTTAGCTGAAAGTTGAACATGAAGTCGTAAAATTCTGTGTGTCAGGGTTTGATAATCTAGTTTTCCATTTAGTGGCTATCTAGCTGTACCATAGTGTATTGAAATCTGCTACATGTAAATATTTGGACACTAACTTAATATTATTAATAAATATTTTTTGTAATCCACTGCACAGTGACCACTTTCTCTTATGGTGGTAGTTTACACATGGCTACTGGTTTGTTTCTTCCTTTACAGCTATCTTACCCCTCCTGGCTCCCAAGGGTTTGCTCCACACTACGACGACATTGAAGCTTTTGTGATACAGCTGGAAGGCAAGAAGCACTGGAGGCTCTACAACCCAAGGTACAGACAAACCATAGTTGTACCTACTCTTTAATGCACCCTGTGGAATCCAGGTTTTTCAACCCATTGCCAGTTTGCCCCATGACAATTTACCACACACATAATTTGTCACCGGGTTGTTTTCCCCATATTATTGTTAGCAGATCATTCATCCAATGAAAAAATATGGTGTATGCAGTAAATTCATGTTGCAGTTAAAGAACTTTTTTGTCACAGTTCTTAAAGTAAGATATTAAAATAAAAAGGAATTACTTTATTACAAGAATATACAGTAGCTCAGCTATAAATACTTTCATTGGTTTAATTTTCATATTGTAGTGTTTATATTATTTTATTATTAGATTTTCAAGAATCATTTTTTTTATGTCACTGTCTGATAACTGAAGGTCATTCTCCTGAAAAAATATCTGCACATATAGATTTTTTTTCAAACCTTGTCCATATATTGCCTACCATGAAGGAACTCAAAAGTTATAAAGTATGCATATACAGTACTTGTACACCAATCCTGTGGTTTTAATTTAAGTGTTAGGACACAAGATAGAAGAATTTTTCCACAACTATGTGCACGTAGGTGTTACTTGTTAAAAAAAAGTGGCAATCAGTAAGTATGAAAAAGCATACATGTACCGGTACTGTACATATATAGTAAGGCTTAGTTTAAAGTTTCAAAATATTCAGATACTAAAGATCATCTTTCCTATGTATCATCTAGCGCTTAAATGATTGTACAGTTCAATGACATAACTAATTATTTCTAAACTCACTAAGAACTAAGACCTTAACACTCATTCTTTCAGAACGGAAAGTGAGACACTACCAAGATATTCAAGCTGTGAGTAGTCTGTTTTACCATACCCTATGTATTGTATCATCAAGTAGACTGAAATGTGTGTGCCACTGAGCCTCCCTCTGTTTGAGTTAAGACTCCAATTTTTAAAAGTGCTGAATCTTTCCTACATGTACATTGCACCTGAGCGACATGTATGGTATGAAATAAATTCCAATGCTGTCACATTGTTAAACAGTACATTTAAAATTTTTATGTGTTTAGCTATTGATCAGTGAACAAAAGCTGTTAGTCATCTGTTTGAATTTCTTTCAAGCCCATTTTACAAAAAGTCTACTTTTGTTTCAGTTTTCTTGTCTCGTTTGGTTGGGTTTGCCTGTTCTATGATTGGTTTTGCTGCACCATCTTAGGACAGCGAATCTAAGTACTGAAATTTTTACTACCTCAGGTTGTTAAAAAGCCTTAGTAGACACACTTGTAGAAAATAACAGAGTTGTCATGAATACCTACTCTTGACCAGGTACCTTGTTGATACCAACGCATGTGCTGAAAGCTTACTCTGGTTATAAAAAATTGCAGTATTTTTTTCCATGTATTTATAGATCTGTACTTTACTTTATTACTTCACTTATGTGTGGCGAGCAAAGCTGAAATTATCTTGGTTGTTACTGACAAAAAATATACAGAGTGAAAGTTTGAGAACGGTTAAGTTTAGTGCTCATGTTTTGATTGTCAATAGCATTAAGAAAAATACATGCAACTTAGTTGAAGAAAAGTTTGTTCATCATAAAGTTCTATATTGTGTAAATTATTGCACAGTGCTAGAGATGTAACGTGAATACCCTTCTTTGCAAAAGGGGCTATTTACAGTGTACTTAGATGTTTCCTTTTTATGTTCATGTTTTGGAGTAATCTGTCCATAGTGGTAAATGTGTAGTCCAGTTCTCATTTACAGTGTACATGACTTGTTCTATTTCACTCCTAGCCAACTTTTCCCAGGAACAAATTGGTGAGCCAATTCTAGACACTTTTCTGGAAGCAGGGGACATGCTGTACTTCCCAAGAGGAATGATCCACCAGGTAATTGCCCCATATACTGTTCCTAGCCGTTTGGCTGATTTTACTTATTTGGCTGGTTTGAACAGTTTGATTGGAAATGGGCTTCCAGTTTCAGAAAATTGATGTGAAATCGAAAGTAATTACTTCTACTCGTATTTATTTCTGGACACAACAACAAAGTGGAGAACTAGTGACAAGAACTTGTCGTCGGGTGTGGTTGCCTGGCACTTGTAGACTTTGATTTTATGAAACTGGACTACCGCTAATAACGTTTTACGTTCTTCAGTGAATAAGACACAGTTGTTTATAGCTTCAAACTTTCGTAGTATTGAAGACTTGATAAATTTTGTTAGAGTATAGAAAGCAAACGTTGCAAAACTTATTACCCGACTAAAATAAATAGTGTCAAATAAATATTCATGAATTAAATTAAGATACATGTTGATTTTAAGTAGTGTTGGCGGAATTTTTTTCATGGTAGTTTTTAAAAAACCTTTGCAAAGTTAACTTGTTGTAGTTGCACCTATTGTAAAATTCAAAAGCCATATTTGTTTCAGATTCTACAATTTTGTATGTTTATTTTATCAAATGCTTGATTGCTTCATCACAAACTTCCAAAAGTTGGCAAAAATGACAAAATGAAATTGTTTTTGAGAGTTTGGTATTGAACTTATTCAGATGATATGTCGTTGTGTCGTTTTTCCTTTGCAGGCAGACACTCCAGAAGATAGCCATTCACTACATATCACGCTGTCCACGTACCAACGGACGTCTTGGGGAGATTTTATGGAAAAGGTTTGCACTAGTTAAGGTTTAACATTTCTTAAATTTATGCTTCTGAAGTTTTCCAAAAATTATCAGAGATCGTCATAAACTTGTTATTTAACATTTATTCCACGAACGCGCGTTGGATATGAGCTTTTAGATAGCGGACGAGGTGCGAAGCACCGAGTCGG
>JAOBRG010357650.1:0-12865 GCA_027574985.1 Umimayanthus nakama
TGAGGTCTGCATTAGAGTCAATGTTGGGTTAGGTTTAGTATGTTTGGTATGTTTAGGGGAGGGGTGGGTGAGTGGATAGCCAGAAACCTCCTTTAATCCTAGTTTTGGACATCTGGAGTTGTAAAGTAAATCCGTTCACCGTTTATTCCCAGTTTTTTCTGGATTAATTTGAAAGCATGTCTTTCTTTCTTTCCTTCTTCGAAATATAGCTCACTGATATTTTTGGGTTCGTTTGTTGATCCTGTTCTATTGGTGACGGATCTTGTTGTTACGAATTTCGTTTTGGCTTAATGCCTTCATACTATCAAGTGATTGTTTGTGTTTTTTTCTAGTTTCGTTCGTGTACATGTTGTATAGTACATGTGTGTTTGATAGTTACTTGCTTGTGCATTATGTTTACAAGTTTATATCTTGTTTTGGAATCAGGCCCCAGGAGCTGTCAAGCTTTGACAAGCGACTCAACAGCCTGCTCGTATATCAGACACAGAACACGGTGCGAAGTCCCGAGGCTCTGGGGCGCTACCAGTATCTCCTCCATTCACTGAGCGAGGTGAGTGGTCATCATAATATGTTCAATATGGTGATAATGTTTATGGTACTGGAGTGTAACTCTCATCACTGTTATCTTTTACTCGACCACAGACCGGGTAGGGGCATGGGGGGTTGATACATAATGCACTGATGGTGGTATCTGCCAATGATAAGGTATTAAGAAACTACGATAGTTGGTTACATTAACTGAACATCTATGTTGCTAGTAACGTTGATATGATGTTCGGCTGAACACATGTTTACCAATAAAACTAAATCCAGCCATACCACTGTTCGTCATTGTAACAACATCTTAACGCAGCATGCTTTGATTTATGTCTACCTTTCCTTGATAGGGACGAAAAGAACAATTCATAGCTTGTTTGCAAGAGCTTTTATCGCAGATGATTGAGTCTTATGTCATCCAGCAAAGGCGCGAAACCGTCAACCTTCTCTCCAGCACCAGCTTGCAGGAATTCAACAGACAAATTGAGCAGTTGAGCTTGGAATCCTCAACGGAACAAGTGAATGTAAGTTTCAGTGAACAAATTGACGTTCCATTGATTTGCTTTAATGGTTGATTTTCTCAAAACAACTTTTAGCTCACAATTTGGAGCATTACATGTACAAAACATTTCGTACTCACTCGATTTTAAGCAATTATCTCGCATTCGGCATAACGAGACAGAGCTATGGCTAAAAGCCAAATCCCCCTGTCTTGAAGTTTGAAACCATGGATTAATTGCTTCTTCTATCGCTCCAAATGACTTTTTCATAAAATTGTCTCTGAAAGATTAACATGGCAGTTAATTAATAGTTGTTGACGTAGTTCATGGTAAAAAGTGCTTCTCAATTGGGTTTCCTGCTTACCCTTTGAAAGTCGTATTTTTGGTTTTGTATTTTTAAGGCTCTGAAAACGTCTTAAACTTAACAAAAAAAACAATCCTTGAGGACAAGACAGAAGAAGAAGAAGTAACTTTAAAGCTAATCTTAGCTAGGTACCTATATGATAATGTTTTTTTATAATGATATAATGAAAGCGGTCAGGTCGCATGCACAAGCATAATACTGTTAGAAAAGAAAAAAAATGTGTAAATAGGCTTAAAGTCTTAAGTTTGGTTCAAAAAGTTTATTGTTGTCATTGTTTTTATGAGGTTCAAAGATTGCTTGGATACCAAATCTATTGTTCCCTGAAACTCTATTGTTCCATGAAGTTGTCCTGTATTGTAATTTTTTAAACAAACGACTGAAAAAAACCCGAGTTTCTGTGTTTTTCAAGTACGGGAATCAAAAGGTCATGTTTTTTGAGTTGCTATCTGCAGAAATCCTGATAGCGAAATGACACGGGAGACCGGAAATTCTAAGTTGATTAAGACTTGTGTTTTTCGCTAATTAGAATTTTAGACACACTCTTTTAAATTAAGCTTTCCATTGAAATATGGGTTAGTGTGACAAATTGACAAAAAATTAAAATACTTCCTTGCAAATCTCTTGTTTACTTGCCTTTTCAGGAATCATTGAAGTCAGATAGTACCTTTGAGCTCTTTACAGAGCTGAGTTTTGTAAATTTTGCAATGAATACAAGCAAAATAAGCCAGAAAGAGACAACAGATGGGTTTCTGTTATCTGTTGGTGTTGGCGAGCACCGGGAGAAAGTGGAGCAGTTACGATGTCTCTCTCGTACCTTGTGGGTCAATGCTGACTTCCTTTCCTGTTCAGATGATAATGCGAGGTAAGGCAGTGTGGCGATGTGGTGCGTTTGATTGAGTTTTTTTTATTAAACTAAATAAGATAAGCTTAGTGTTAAACGTCTCATTCAATTTCTTCTGAATGATAGCCGCCTAAAAAGGAAAAGGCCCAAACAGAAAAAGAACAAATCTCTGATCCCGTTGCATGCTAAGCTGCAACTTAAATCGTGAAATATATTTACAACAATATTCACTAGAGCCAAAGTATTTTTGACCTTGCTATTCTAGACCTTTTGATCTGACCCAAATGTCACCAAGTACAGATAGAAAACCGCGGAGTTGTTCTGGATACTGTTGCAATTGTCCTGTATTTTTTTCTTTCGAAGAACACACGATCTGCAGCTGCAGATTGTCATACTGTGTAGAGTGGTACTTGCAGTCCTGCCAGACAGCAAGCGTGACAGTGTGATGCTATGCATGACCCGCTTGGCAAAGTTTGACGGGAGTGTAACTCTGACGTCAGAATACCAAAGTGCTCTGAAAGAGTTAAGTGTAGCAACAGAGGAAGGCGTTATGCAAGGTGGTAGAAATGTGGTAGCTGGCGTGGTCAGTGAGCTGGCTCGAGATTGTGCACGGCGCTTGGTGTGGATACTTGGTGTTAGACAACAGCAAAAAGGTTTGTGGAGTAAGCGCAATGCTAAACAATGAAGCACTTAACTCAGGAGAAATCTCTCAGGTCAGTAATAGGCCTTCAGATTTGACAACGGGCACAACGTCGACTGTAAGAACAACCTCAAAGCTTTTGAACTTATAGGTTTGACTACGAGATTTTCAGCAATTCTCGTAAACAAAAGAACGGAAACAAAATTTGAACCAAAAATTGACTTGCGGAGTCCTGCCACTTACTTGGTCATACCAAAAAGTCAGATTCACATTGGAAGTCATATTCGTTGACAGGCACAACTTATGCTTAATTTAACGAATTAATAGCAACATTTTTTAAGCCATTGAGTTTTACCTTTCCTCACTTTTATTCAAAATCGACAAATCCCTCACTTTTTTCCACAATGGAATTTGTAGTTGTAGATGGTGATTGGCCGGAGAGAGCTGGTTTTGCTCTTGTTAACTGAAAGATCAAGGTTTCCGCGTCCGGTTTCCCTGTCGTATTTTCTGGCCAGAATGACAGAACCAAGCGGCTCTATTTCTGCTTCATGAATAGGGCCAGTCTGATCGGAATAGTAAGAGTCCTAGGATTATCTTGGGTTGTCTAGTTTTGGTTTGGAGTTTAAATAAAACAGGTAATAGCAGGGAAAACTGGGGAATAGCTTGTTCATTACTACATAATTCCCTAATGACCTACGTGCAAGTCAAATAAATATCATGTATGTCCATTTCAAGGTTATTTTGAGGCGGTGAGAGAAGCTGTGGAACGTAGCTGTGTGTGGGTCCAGTTGGGTTTGCTTCAAAGCCTCGTGTTTGCACCAGTTGGACCAGTCGACCCTGTTCAGCGTGACAAGATCGAGCTTCAGTATGTAAACGAAGAGGTAAAAAGGACAGACATTTGGCTAGCAGTGTTTGCGTCAAGTATTTTAATCGACTTGATTCATTTTTGTTTTGTTTTGGATTTTGTGTTATATGTTCAAAAAAATTGCTGGGTGATGTCTTTCAGATTTTTGATGTTGAACAAGAACTGAAAGTTCGATATTTTGCGGAACGCGTGTGGACTGGGCTCGATGTTGGTGTTGAACAACTGATGTCAGAAGGAGACTGGGCACGATATCCTCTAACATCCAACCCGGTCAGAGTCCGGGCTTTGATGATGAAGCTTGAAAGACTTCGTGCTCTGGCACAACAGCTCAACAAGAATGTGGCGTTTAGACCAAATCCGTCTCAGGTAACGTCCAGAACTTTAGCTCTCAAATGTAGATGTTTGTTGCGAAAAGTACTTTTTTGCCACTGAGATAACTGCAACTTTGCCAGTGACGTTGGGGTTCCATTGTAGTCGTAAGAGTTGCAAACTGTATCCTTTAACCTTCCCCATACTTGTTTCTGGGTACTCAGCTGAAGTTTCGTCGGCTTAGCATTGTTGAAGCGGTTCTCAAAAACTGACTCATTCAAGACTCGACTATTATTACCTTGTTGTAAATCTGGCAGCCTTAGTAATCAAGTTTTGATTAACCGATTAGACTGTTAAGTCTGTTTAGTGTATTGGAGTAAATGAGATTAAAGGTTAAGACATCCATGCTCCTTTTATGTCACTAACGTTCATGCATCATAAATTGTGGCACAAACCGAAATGTACTTCAGTGATGGTAGCTTGATACTAATAAGTTACTGGCAGTAGGGCGGAATATGGCGCACAAAATCAAAGGACACTAAAAGAAGGTACGAAAGAACGATATTTAAAGTAAAAGGAAATAATCGTAAAAATGGGAGTTGATGCCAGGGCCTGGTTGTACGAAGAGAGGAAAATTTTACCCAGTGGGTAAATCCCTATCAAGCGGATAAAACTGACGCGTTCTTGATTTTGATTGGACAATGTGCAAGTTTTATCCACTGGATAGGGATTTATCCGCTGGATAGATTTATCCACTGTTCGTACAACCGGGCACTGGATTATAACGTGAATATAACGGTAGAATAGATTGGATTTTTTGATCTATAGGAATTAAAAATACCTTGTACTTTAAGTTGTACTCAATATGTAGCAAGCCTTGAAGGGTGGTATGTGGTTGATACTTAAGTATTAAAAGAAAAATTCCCATTTTGTTTCAGTTCGAAGAGATTCTACGAAGCACTAAGCACTTCCTTTCAACCATTGGTAGTTATGACTTTGTGGTAGAAATTCTCACGAACATGCACGAGGCTGCCCTGTCAATCATCAGCCAGCCGGCTTGTGATAGACCAGCAGGTTCGCACCACCAATCCTTCAGTGCCAGTTTTGCGGAGAACGTCCTGAGGAAGCAAGAGACGTGGCACGTGTCAGCGGAGAAGTTCCTGCAGGATTCAAAACACAAGTATCCGCTGTACTGTGACCTGCTGGCTCCGTTCCAATCAGCTGTTGCACAGGTGATGTTCATCACAACACTAAACAGTCTTCTATTTCTCTCTTCTCGTCATCAGCTGTACAGTTACACAAACAAGATCACTGCTGTTTTCAAATAAGGAAATTTCAAGTTAGTTTTGTTTCGACCTTACTTACCTTTAAGGACCACGTGAATAGTTTAATCGTATTTTCAGTCGAAACAACTCAAACGGAAAACAACAACAATTCTCTTTATTCACCCTTAGAAATGAAGATTTTACAAGTAATATATAAGGAAAATGACACGTGAAAAGGGTACTGGCTTCCTGTAATAACCATAAAGAGTTAAAGGACCAGAAAGCCACGCTTTACAGAAATAATTCACAATTTTTATGATTTGGTCGGTTTTACAAAAAAAAATTAAGAATCACTGTTTAATACGAACACGCACAAACACACGTAAACAAATACACAACCTAAGATTAGTCATAAAGCTTGTAAGAACCAAAGTTTGGTTCGATTTCATTTTGTTTTGCCGTACTACAATCCCTCTGTGCAATGGTATTTCATATTTTGTGTTGTGATTAAATTAGTAATTTTCTTGGCACCTAAAATAAAGTGATTAGTGTGTTGCTGTTCAACTTTCTAAAGTTTGAATTGACAACGTTTTATTCAAGTTTCCAAATCGTAGTTTGAAGACTTTTGTAGAGCTTCAAAATGATAACAAACTTTGATGCCATAATGAAATAGGATCATTACAACGAAAAGTGTCCTATTGTGAAACCAGGAACATGAATCTTGAAAATGTTGTATGAACTAACATTTAAATTAAGTAGTTTGTTGTCTTTGGTTTGGTTTGGTTGTTCTGTGATTGATATGCGTTCTTACATTGCTTATTTAATATTTTCGTTTTTACCCAATTCCATTTAGTTGCACTTTCTATTTGATCTTTGTTAATAAACCTCGTTCTTCCTTGCCTAGTTGCCAAGTAGGTTTAAGCTTTTATCTTTTAGTTAACGCAATATGTCTATCGTGTTGTGTTGTCCAGATTATCTTTGGAATGAACAAGATGGCAAGCCACCTACACAAGTTGTTACAGCGTTGGTTCTTCCTCCAGCGATTCTCATCTTTGGACCAAACACAGGTAGTGCACTTAAAAAAACGTGGAAGGATATTCTCTGTTATCGTTACTTAATGTTAGTTTGCCATTGTTTTTTCTCCCCTACTGCCGCGTACACTGAATTTCAAGAAGTGGTCTATATAAATGTAAATGTAAGAATTTGCACAAGAGAACGTGGTAAACAAACGATTAGGTAATTATGCTATTGCTTATGATTAATTATGGAAAATTCGCTTAGTTGTGGAGACTGTTGGTAGAGGTCTATCGCTAGAGTTAAAACGTAGATTGTAGGGCATAATACGTGACGTCCAGGTCACCAAATTGTAAGAAAGTTTATTTTTCTTTGCATTCTTCATAATAATAATAAACTTAGACTTATGTAACGAACAAATCCATTAAAGTTCGCGGTGCTTTACAAAAAATCCATAAGAAAAAAACTATACTAAGAGAGAAGATTATGGAGGGTGAAACTAGGAAAAACAAAAACTAAAATAACTGATTACCTACTATCATCTAATTACTATAAAAAAGCAAAGAACTACTGCTAATAAAAACATTGAAAAGATGGGTTATAAGATGTTTTATGCAAACCTACATTCTTTATTTTCTTAAGTGTTGGGAAAGACGCAATAACTAAGGTATCTCTGTGGTGACTGCCAGGCAAGATGATACGAAATGCTTTGTACAAGTACATTAAGAACAATTTTCGGTAAATGACTGGATTAGTGAAAGTGTCTGCGGATCAATAGGTGTTGCGTTCCATTTTCCTTTGGATTTTGGAGTTTGCTGATTTGCAAATTAGTCTGCAGACAAGGTGGTAAACGGATTCGTTTTCGAACAATGTGACGTGTGTTCCGGAAATCATTCTATTTGGACTTCAGCGAGCGTGTAGATGGATCATCAAAACGTAGAGGTTTAGATCTACAGATACGCGTGTCCCCTTGCATTCCCCACGCCGGCCGCTATTCATTTAACTGCCAGTTGCTGATCTCTATGAGCGACTAAATAAGGCTATAACATGTTGAATTAGTTAAAATCAAAGTTTGCTTAATGCTACTAAAGCATTGTTATTATTTGACCCTACTTTATTCTTTACACAACAATAAAATCAAACTTTGCTCTGCCAGTCTTGTATTGCGCAAGTTTACAGCTCACAAAATTGTATAAATACTCTGCATTAGGTGTCGAGTGCTAGTCACCTGGCGTCTACGCTCGGTTGCTATCCCCCTATACGGTGTAGCTCAGTGCTGGAGCTGGCGAGAAGTCTGGTTTCTCCTCAAGTTTCGAACACAGTGCAAGGTGAGAATCGTTTACAAATTCTGTAATGCAACGCGAGGATAGGTTGCTTATTCAAAGTGTTCCATCGACTGTTTAAAATAATCTGTCGTTATAAAATAATGATAGTATTAACAAAAACATTGATAATAATAAGTTAGCAATAATATTAATAATTATCATTGTATGAGTAGTGTATACACGATATATATATCTTTACTCTTTATTAATTGGTATACGTACGCGTGTAAATGTGTCTGTAAATTTATGTGTACTCTATTTGTACCCCCAACCAAGTAATGCAACATTTTATGTACTTGGACTTCCAGGCATTTTAAGCTTTTCAGCTTTTCTTAAAAGTACCCATCGTTGTTTTTAGTTAATATATTTTCAATAATTTTTTATTGTTAGTGTAAGCGTCAGTGGTGCAATGATGGTTGTTGTTGTTGGCGATGGCATGTGTTAAAAATCTCGATGGAGCATTTTAATTGTTTTCGTAGAAAGACCTAATCCTTTTGGCGCAGCAGTTGATCATTACGAGTCTTCAAAAGCTAGTGTTTTGTACAGTTCGTTCGTTCGTTGGTGAACATCGATACGATGACAGCCTCAATGGCGTCCTAGATGGGCACGCAGGCCAAACATCGAAGCGCAGATCCGCCCACACTTGAGGGCAAGTAGACTCAGCGTTTGGCTGCGAGGATCTCTCTTTTCTACGTTTCCTCTTTACGTCAAGTCGATCAAGTCTTCGGGCTTCCAGATTTGGGACCCCTTTGTGGATGGCATGCCTCCACGCTACTCTTTCACTAGCTATTGCTTCCCATCCTTCTATTGGGATGTCACGTCCTTTCAGGGAATTCTTCAGTGTGTCTTTATAACGCTTGCGCTGTCCCCCCTGCTTACGCTTTCCCAACGCCAGTTCTGAGCAGAATACCTGCTTTGGCAACCGACTGTCATCCATCCGCATAACATGTCCTGTCCAGCGTAATTGTGCCTTAGTGATCAACGCTTCGACACCAGGAGCTTCAGCACCACGTAGAACGTCTTGGTTTGTTACTTTGTCCTTCCACGTGATGCCTAGGATCTTACGGAGATGGAATGGTCAAGCTTTTTGAGGTGTCTGCTGTAGCATGTCTAGGTCTCACATCCGTATAGAAGTGTGGGCAGAACCACAGCCCTTTACACTGACACTTTTGTTTTTGTACTGATGCCACATTCGCTCCGGATTCTTGTCCAAAGGCGGCCGAATGAGCTGCTTGCTTTGGACAGGCGAAGCGCGATTTCCTTGTCAAGGCTTGAGCTGCTTTCTGCGATTGTTTGAGCAGAGCGTTCCAGTCGTGTTCTCATTTCTTTAGTGGCGAGTTGACTCTTGCGAGTTTGTCAGTTGTTAGAATTTACAATAAGGGAGATATTTTCAATCATGTAAAGTACCTTCTTACATAAATACTTTCTTTCTAACCTACTTTGTTACACACTTGCTTACTTATTTACAGACGAATTGCTTGCTTGCTTACTAACTGACCACGAACTCACTTTATTTCTCACTCACTAATTCACGTACTTACTCACGTACTTACTAACTTGGTTAACTAATTAAATTATTACTTTTAGTTACTTTCTTTCTTACTTACTTTTCTACTTACTAACTTGTTTAACTATCTGCTGTTTCACAGTTTTCATTCAAAGAAAGTGATCGTGTTGACCACGACACCAAACTGTGCACCAATAACTACTTATTGTATCACTGATTCATTATGGTGTTTTCTTTATCTGCTGCAGCTCTTGCTCAAAGTTTGGAATCCGAATATCAATTGACGGATTTCAGCTCGGACATAACGGCAAGGTAACAGTTGCTTCTTTAGATTTGTCCTCCGTGATTTGTTCTTGCGTAGGTTACATTCTGTGTAACAAACAATCGTAACGTTTAGCAACCAAAATCAGTATTACCATAGAAATAGAAAGTGCAGTTACATGGAGGTGCATGATTGTATTTTTAGGGTTCTGAGGACATCACTTCTTCACGTTCGTAATCACGCAAAACTTCGTGGTTTTCTTGATCGGGGATGCATGGAAGTGTTGTCGACCATATTTGATTGTCACGTGACGGGTTGGGTTGTGGCTAGAGAGCGGGAAAAACAGCGCGAACAGGAGGAGGGAAGCTTGTACAGGTAAATGACCTTGTCTCCTGTCACTTGAGCTAATCAGACAGTTAAAAGTTAACCGAAATTGACACTGCTTCCGCATAAGGTACCATTACTAGTTACTCATTGGTCAAGCGTTTAATGTGTCGTGTATCTTTTAGTTTTGATTTCTGTTTCTCATCCTTAAAAATCATGGTTAGTTCCACTAAAACGTCTTTGGCAGATCTTTCTTAACTTTGAAAAACAGCAAACTGAATGGCAGCGATAAATCTCTTGAGAACACAAAACAACAAATAAATCAAAACTGAAAAGTCTATTTTGATTGAATTTAACAAATGGCAAAACATTTACGGACATAGTTTCAAAACTTTATTTGGAGGTTTGTTTTTCAAACAACTTTCGACAGTATTGTTGAGTATTGCCCAATCTTTCTACATCTACAGGTTCAGAACTAAAACACATGCTTCAACTCTAAGTGATGAGGAAGAGAACGAAAGGTTGTTGAATGAAGCTTTTCCAAGTTTTGATTCCGACTTCCATGATGTCTTGCCGTTAAATGATTTGGAGGAACCAAACTGTGAAAAGGAAGAGAAGTCTGATGAAAAGCTGTTGCACGATGCTCCACAAGGTGTCGAGGCATTGCTGAAGAAAATTGATGTTGCTGAGCTGTGCCACATTCACAATCAGTTGTTCAACCTGCCACCACCTTGGCTGCTCAATAATGCGCATGTGCCAGATATGTCACGTGACGTTTACGAGGCATTTGTGTGCGGCTACCAAGCTGCTGCAGTAGTGCAAGGTCTTGACAAGGAAAAGACAGGTACATGTCGGGACCGTACTGTTTGCCTTCATAGCAATGGATCGTGTTCTGTGTTTAAGAATACTAACAAAGTAGATAATAACTAAAAAATACAATACTTTAAGGCTTTGAAAAGAAGCCTAGCGGGCTTAATCTCGAAAAGAAGTCCATCGAAAATTAGGCCCCCGACCCTCATGAATTTTCAAAAGTAATCTCGAGAATAAGCCCACGGCCTTCTTTTCAAGACAGTAGATGATGAGGTCTGCGTTTTTCCTGAGTGTTATTTGACATTTAAGCATACTTTGTGAATGAAATACTCACATATTTCAATATCTGCAATCTGCTACTATTATTCAACTTTGAAACGCTTACATACAGAAAGCACTGCATTTGAACAGTCGCGATATTTTGATTCAATTCTTGGTGTTGTCAAAACTTTTGTTGTTAAAATCTACCTATACTTGGATCACTTGTGTTTTTTCCTTTTTGGTAAACGTTGAAAACGAACAAAAGAGCCAATATCAGTTAATGAAGAAAAATCAGAAATTATGCAGTAGAGTATTGTTGCAACGGATATTAGTTTTCATAATTAGATGGGCAGTTCAGAAAGATCTGGACTGATACCCAAAATAGTCACTTTTTTCAGTTGTTCTGGCAACCTTTTTTTAGAAAAAAGAAAGATAATTTTGATAAATGTTTTTAAAACATTTTAGACCAATTTTATGCCCAATAAATCTTAAAAACATGCGTCACTTTGTTTGTACCTGTTGGTCATAGTACTAACTTCTTGCAGTGGAACCGTATTCCTTGTTTTTGGTTTTCAAAGTATGTTTGTAATGCATGTAAAGAAACATGTCTCAGTTCTCATTCTATTTTCCTGTAACAGACTCGCTAGGGACCTTCTATGGAGCTCATCTGCTGCAAAGTAAACTCTTAGAGGATTCACTTACGGCATCCGGAAACAAAAATGAGGTACAGTTAACTTATCTGCAACTAAGCTTTGTCTGTGGAGCGATTTGTCGGTTACAAAAGAAATGTTGGATCTGTTTTCCTTTTCCTTTCTGAAGTTGTTTGTCCGTTCGTTAGTTCGCTCGCTCGCTCGTATCTTTGCCTGTTTGTTTGTTTGTTTGTTAGTTTGCTTAGTTTTAGTTGATTTGGTTAGCAATTTTCCTTCTTAGGAACCATCGTTAATTTTTGTCCGTTTTTTTTTTTTGCTACAGTGCGGCCAAACCCTTTCTCCAAAGAATCAAATGTCGGAAGGAAGGTTGGTTTAAAGTAATCGAGGGTTAATGCTATGATCCGGGGGATAGGGGTTCTTTGGCATGGAACTCAAACTGAGTTTGTCTTTTTCAGAAGCACTGGCCTTCGCTATTGTAAAAATACTATAGTCAAAACCGCGTTTTTCAAGAGACTGCGAAATTTAAATCCGATAATCGTTTTGTCTCCCTACCAACAATTTTCTAAATCCGCCCCGGTATTTTAATCCTCTTTTTGAGGTGTCCTCCTTGATCGGCTATACCTCTAAAAACCAAAGAGTACTGTGTCACAATCTGTGAACCAAGTTGAAGAATTTTCTTAACTGTAGAAGACAGTAAAATAACGCTTTTTCTGATGGAGTTTGAGTATTCATTGTACGTTGTAGGAGCCAATACTATGACATTTTTAAAGACCCTAATGTTGAGGAGGTGACACAAGTGAGACCAGTACTGGAAGAGCTTGAACGTCGCCTGGACGAACTGCTATTGGAGTGGCCAGAACATCCCACTCTTGTAAAGGTAATAATAATAATAATAATAATAATAATAATAATAATAATAATAATAATGATGATGATGATGATAATGATGATAATAATAATAATAATAATAATTATTATTATTATTTAATATTATTAATATTATTATTGCTGGTATTACTATTATTAGTATTGTTATTATCATTATTATTATATTATTATTATATTTTTAGTAACAACAATAGCAATAATAATGGCGATGCTGACAATGATAACATTTAGTCATTGAATTAGTATAAACAATAGAAGTAACAATAAGAAATAGTAACAGCAGTAACTGTTTTATTTATACCTAAGGTATAAATAAAGTCTTGTTGTTGTTTCAACAGAAGAAACTAAAGAAGTGAAAGTATTCCTTGGTGCTTTAATAGATAAGTTAATACGAAACAAAGGTTAAGTTTTGTGTCGTTGCACATCATGTTCTTTTTTTAAGTACACCGCAATTTTATCAGAACTTGATCTTATAAACTAAGTGCAATACTCAGAACGTGACC
>JAOBRG010357661.1:0-12861 GCA_027574985.1 Umimayanthus nakama
TTCTTATCACGTATTGCGGCCATAATGGACTCAGGTCGCTGAGGTCATTGCACCTGCGGTAAGCAAAACTTTGAGAGCTGGAAAAAACCAAAGCAAACAGCGGTCAAGTTCATGACCAAAATAGCTTAGCAAATACATGAATCGAGACACATACGGCCTCAAGGAGTTATTAACTCGTTTCCTGCTGCATTCTTCAAACAACGTGTTTTCAAATCATTAAAAAAAGAAGAACAAATACTTTTTATTTTTAAAACACCAATCATTGAATCACTACTACAGCAAAACGAGGGGATCATATTTTATGGTTTTCTTCACTCCACGTATAAAAAAACTAGAATGAAAGCCGAGTGAATAACACTGATCATTTCGGTTAAACTTTTAAGGAATAACAAAATGAAGGGTTATTTTATGGGTTTTCATCAACTGGTTCAAAAGTTAGAACGAATAACACCAATCATTTCAAGTCTTCAAGACAATCAAAATGAGTGGTCATTTTATCGGTTTTCATCAACTGAAACAAAAGTTAGAACGAATAATACCAATCATATCTACTCTTCAAGACATTCAAAATGAATGGTCACTTTTATGGGTTTTCATCAACTGGTTCAAAAGTTAGAACGAATAATACCAATCATTTCAAGTCTTCAAGACAATCAAAATGAGTGGTCATTTTATGGGTTTTCATCGACTGGTTCAAAACTGTTTAAACGGTTTACGCCAATCATTTCATTCTACTATTCAACTCAGACAACAAATCAAGCAAAATGAATAGCTATCTTATGGTTTTCTGTCATATGGTTCAACTTCAAAAGTTAGAACGAATAACACTAATCATTTCTCCTCTTCAAGAAAATGCGAAATCGATGGTCGTTTTAAGGACTTTCGTCGTCTAGTAAAAGAATTAGAAAAAATAAAATCGAATATTCTTATTTTAGATTTTATCAAATTATCATTTGCGGGTTTTCGACCAACAATTTAAAAGTTAGAAATAATTTAAAAGGTCTCAGGAAGTTGTTCTCGCTTGAGTTGATTTCCTCTACGTGTTTCATGCACTTTCTTTGTGCTCCGTCATGCTGCGATGCTTCGCCATTGTTTAGTAGGGTTCTTTGTCAATTTGTATTATTTAATTTAAAAAGTTGAGGCGGAACTGGAAGGGGCGTTAGCGGCCAAATACAAGCTATTTCTGGAGCTATTAACCGCATACCTTCCTCATGATTAGCGAGCGTGGCGAGAGACAGCGAAATCCTTCTCGTATGAAAATAGTTGGCTGTTTTGCGTTGGGTGAGGGAAGGTGTGCAGTGTATCGAACTAATGACTACCAACATTTGTGTTAACTTAACTTGCCATATGACAAGACCGTCACTAACACGACACGCGTTAGCTATTTATTTGAACACAACTGATATGGCAATGGTCACACTTGTGGTCTAATGAGGTTTTGTTTGCAGTGGCGCTTCCTGGGATGTTTAAATATTTTAAAAACGATAATTTAACGCCCATTAGCAAGCAAGCTTCTAGATCTAGCCTGATATTTTTAGCGGCTACTTATGTTAGCGATTTTAGTGACTTTGTAGTGTTCCCGAACATAAAATTTTATCTGACAAATCAGTTCAATAAAAATCCCTAAAATTCGCTAAAGTCAGTTGTTGCCAATGCTTTCTTAGACAAAATCCCTAAATGTATTAGTCGCTGAAAATAGTAACCTTAAGGTATTTCAAACATTACTGGCGAATGCCTCAGCCGCCAAAACCTATTGCAACCTAAGAATTAACCTAAGCACAAGCCAAACACAAGCTAAAATATTTTAATAGAACCATACGCGAGCTGAGATCATAGAATCTTGATTGGTTCTGCAAATTTTACCGACTCTGCGTCTGATTGGTTCTGCGAAATGACAAGTTTTGATTGGTTCTGTGAACCAACTCGGCGAACGCGCTGCCGTCTCATCGAAGAAAAAACAGGGTCAGAACTGGAATTGGGTTTTGACGTCGTGTTTTGATTTTGGTTTTGATTTTGATTTTGATCTGATTTGTTGAGCGAACAAGATTCTATACACAGATAACAAAGTTGTATTTCAAAAGATTGCGAACGACCAGCTACGGTGTGTTTTTAACCCCTTGTATAAACTGGACAAACGAACTGGCATTTTGACTTAAAACCACTAAATTAGTTTTAATTTTGATCTTTCTTGGTTTTGGCAGAGTAAAGCACGTAGAACAAACACAGTTTCGCTCGCCGTACACCTATATGCCGATAGACGCATACCCATGCCTCTCTTAGTCTACAGCGTAACTCGCTGCAAAGGCAGATGAATCACTGGGAAGGAAGCTTCAACCAACGAATTGGTTTCGAGAATGTTTCTCAATAGAAAGCGCAATAACTGAGGATCCTTCGACAAGAAAAAAAAAAGGGGGCTACTGAATTTTGCTACAGAGTTTCGAAACAGCTTCAAGTACAAAAACAACCATGTCGATAAACTGCGACTTAAAAAGATCGTAACTTTCTTTTTACGGAATAAAAGCCATAATCTAAAAGAAATTGTTCATGTTTTAGCTGTGCGTTGGTCGAGTTGTGCCGGGATGTACCTGAGGAGTTCAGAGAGCACTCGAGTAGCTAGAGAAGCACTCGGTTTTTACTCGTGCCACTGAAACGCTTTGCTCGTGCTCTCCCAACTTCCTGCGAGCACCCTGATAATCGGTCACTTCTCACTTATCAAAGAAACATAAAAAGTGAAAAACTTAGTATGCGACAAGAGTGGAACAAGACTTTAAAATCTTGTGCTACCCAGACTTAAATGCAATTTAGTAATAGTACTCGGCATTATAGTATAGACAAATAGGCATTGGCAGGTAAATTAGCCAACAATCAAACCTGGCGCGATAAAATACTTTAAAAGTGGGAAGGTAGCAAACCTTATGGCTTATCTGTATGTACACAAGTCATCTAGTATTACAATTGGTAACACTCGACTTCAAGTTTTTGAACTATGTGACTGGTGGGCGCCAAAAGTGTTTGTACAAGACTTTTGGAATTCAGAAAATATCGTAGTGGGCGGATAGTACAATCAACTCTTATAATGCGAGTCAACTTGGCCCCAAAATTTTCCAGAAATGAAAGCCCCGGCGTTTGACCTCAGCGGAGCTCGCTCCAAACAGATGACTAAGAATTTGACATAATCGAGTCCCCTGTTGAGCATTTGACATTGTGAGAGGTTGCGAATAAAAGGGAAAATACCTGGATGTAACCATTCTAGAAGTTAGAAATATGAAAACGAAAATGTATTAAAGTTGATTTCAAACTTTCAATTTTACTGTTAAATATAGAAAACCTTGGCTTTGTAAATAGGTACTTTAATAGTTTTGGGGAAAAAAAATAACTGGCTACAGGTAACTTGACCGAGTGAAGGTTTTACTTGAAACATCTCGGTTAGCGGCGGGCAGTACGCCTAACTAACTCGTGCGCAAGCGTATCCTGCAATACGTGCAATGCGCAGGTCATTGTTCCGGTGTGGCGAATATAATTCTTTAGTTCTTTAATGATTCTTTCTTTTTACAGCACGAAGAATCTTCAACCATAATGAGGCCTGTTTGAAATGGCTTAACTCAACCACTTTGATCCATGCGTGGCTACAACGGATAATTTTATAACTAGATCAGAGGTTTTCGACCCACTAGAGAATTGCAAGACACGATTGACTTTTATGCAAAAACTACCGTGCAATTCTGAGTCGTCAATTGTCGCCCAATATACATCACATTAAATCGATTGACGCTAAAGTTAACTAGCAGTATTTTTCGTGCTGCTGCATGCCTCTCCGCAATTTCGCCCACTACTGAATACACTTTTCTCAACAGTAGCCGTCAATACAATATGGTACTGACGCCGGCTCAAAACAAGTACTAGACTTTAGTAACATCTCCGAGTTTGTTGTCTAAAGAACCGTAGGGCAAAAAGAAACCGTGAAAGCTTTGAAGCACGTTCTTTATAAATAAAAGCACTTTCTCCATTTTAAAACAAGAACAATTTCATGAGCCGGTTAATTTGAAGTGGGTGTTAAGAACGTGCGACAATTGGTAAAACCTGATCTCGGGTCGGGCTAGAGTAATCGAAAAACGTGTTCTCCTTAATTGTTTATACAGTGAGTAATGTAGCGAAAATATGTATCACTAAAGTATAAAAAAATATATAACTTTGAATGAAAAGTTGAAATCAGAAGGGTTTTCAGTGCGGCACAAATTTACGGTATTTTCTCTTGCTTTGCTCTTTTGTTTTGAGTGGTCCAGACACTGGTCCTTAGTGAAACCAATTTTTGTCTTAACGATTCATTATTTTGAACAACTTACAAAATCAATTGAAATTACAACATAAAAACCAGTGTGTACAGCAGCAGGAGCAAGGAACGGAAAATAACGGCGGGCCCTAGGTCTCCACATGCATATGCGAGCAAACTGGTCAGCGGTATCCACCAAAACACCAGCGGAGTCTTCAGAGCGAGCGACTAAGACTTTTTAGCAAAAGCGTTTGCTTTTTATGTGCAATAAAGAGTAGAATACACGCGTTTGAATTCAAGAATGTTTTGTATTTCATGTTTGAACTATTTCGCAATGTATTGATAAAGGCTTAAAGGTTTCACTTTGTCTCTTCGAAATTGATAAATCGTAAAACACAGTTTGCCTGAAGGAAACAAGAGTTCAAAGGTGTAAAAATAGAAGCTGCTTTATTAAAATAAAATGTTTTCTGCGATCAAAATGAATAGACAGACTTTATTGAAGACGCTGTAGCTGTTTCACTATGTTTCACTGGCAATCAACAGAAATAAACTTAGTGGATGAAAAAAACAACCTTGAGAACTCTTCTACTTTTTAGTTCTTCTAACCCGCTTTAACCGAAGGCATGTTCTGCAGTAACACTGATGAAAACTTTAATTTGTCGAAAGGGGTATAAATATTTTTTCGGGTAGACTAAGATTGTGCGACTTTTTCAATTTTATTCAATTTTCTGCGTCATGTATCAATTTACATGCATGATCAGTCACAGATGACAGTACCCTGTTATTTCAAAAGCCAAGGCCAAGTTCTTAACTTTTAGTTTAGGTTTGTAGGTTTTCTAAAAGTTTTAATTAAAAACTTAAATAAATATGTTATTTTTCTCTTTTTCTATTTGTGTAAGTGCATTTAATAATTGATTACCTGTGAAGTAACTGTTCTGTCCTCGATTAACTCTTTATTACCGCTTTGGTTCTGTCAGGTGACCCTCTTAACTGAACCTGAAATTGCATTAAAACTTAAATTATATTTGTATATTTAAAAACACACTAAGAAAGATATTGGTGTTTTAGTTTAAAAACAGAATATAAACAACTCGTGCCATGGCCAAGTCATGCAATCAATTCGTATATATATTCCTCAGGCACCAGAGCTAAACGCCTGTTAGATCAACATCGTTTTCTCGCGACACATCACGAAACGGACGGTCACGAAAATCAGTTATAGACACGTAAATACATATATTTAAAACAAATATTGTATTAAGAAGCGTGGAGATTCGCAAGACATCAAAAACTCTATTCTGAGACTAACACATTTTGTTCACCAATGTTTACAAGTATATAAAAAAGGTTTGAGTGGTTTACACATCGTTTCTAACTTTGCTATTTTGTACATTAATTAACAATAAATGGTGCCTATATCGCATATTTCATAATAATATGTAACGATATGTTTCATAACATTTCATAACCTTAGAAAGCACCATGGCATTTGCACTGACGATGGCAGCATGTCCTATTTATAACACACAAAGTTTTAAATAAAGCAGACAAGTCCATGTTCTTGTTCAAACTACATGTACACTACAAGCATTTTTTGCTAACATTTTATATCAGTGACTGAGTGTTCTTTCGCGCAGACTGCTGAGTCAAACTCGAAGACGAGAGTTACTAAAAGTTCTGTTGCAAGGGTAAACATTCTGTCAAATAAATTGAAAGAGAGCACTTATATATGATAAGAATGAATGTAATGGTATATGTATACATTTAGCAAGAAATAGGAAGTTTATTTATAATAACTGTAAACTACAGCTAAAACACTGAATTACATAATAAAAACTTCTTAAAAAGTATAAAACTACCTTCTGTAAGCGCAAATTGTATATATTTTAAAAACTTGTCTAAGAATATGTGTACAATTGTTATGAAAACGTGTCCTTATATCTGTTGGTCTTGCAGCCTAGCTAGGACCTGATATTTACGATCATTTCGTATAATAAAGTTGTGCATAGTTACATTCGTTTGACAGTGGCAAAAATAGAAATAGTATAGAGGTGCAAGAAATAGACTGGTTTTAATAGAAATAGTATGTTTAGTACCTTCAAAGCTGTACAATAAACCCCCTAAAGAAATATTTCAGAACTGTTTAAAAACCTCTCTTTAATATGTCTTCACTCTTAGTCTTAGCTTTTAGCGTCGAAGCTTGAAACAAGCCCCCCCCCCTCCCCCCCGCCTTTCAATTAAGGCACCAGAAAGTATGTAGAGTTTGCGAATCATATTCAACGGCTCAACATGTACACCATCATTGTACAAGTTAATATGTGATAGTTTCAACTCAATTTGTTCTAAGAGTTGCAATTTCAGTCATTTAGGATATGTTTTCACAAGCATAGGACAATGTTTGGTGACCTAATCAAGAATCAATGAGTCGTGAATTGCGCGAGTTATGAATCTCGAATTCTTAGCTATATAACCCGTTTTTTTCTTTTCGATTGTGTAGTAAGATAATATATGACCAGCGACCAATGTAACAAGAAGTTCGAAAATTTGAAAGTAATAGCCCCTGCCCTACAGTTCTAGTAGAGTAGTGAGACACTACATGAAAGTCAAAAGTTATGTTGTAAAATGTGGATCCAGAAACCATAAACATTCCGGTCATCCTCGGAAATGACTAAAATTTGAGATTTGGACAAAGAGTAGGAAAAACCCTTGCAAATTACACAAAAGCATCAAAATGAAGAAAAAACAACATTAACAGTACAAGCTGGTGTGTAGCAATATTCGAACTTAATTTTGTTCATCACTGTATATTTAATCCTGCTTTTAAACTCAGAGTGAGAGAGTAGTTCCACATAACTGCTTCGGGTTCAGCCATTTTCGGGGCACAAAATGATGAAAACTTCATTCTCAACTTCAACATGAAGGGTCATTGCGCTTTCTGTAATAAGCCCTTCAGTGCTCCAAAACTAATAGTTCTAATATGACTGAAGGCAAGTCTAGAGAATAATACATGTTTGTTTTAAGATCTATTGGTTAAGATTTTCAATACTAATAAAAGCTAATACTATGAGACCGTGACACCGTGAGACGATTCCCGAAACGGTGAAATTTGGAAGCCGCATGAAATGTTAATCTATAACCACAGGCCTTAACCCTACTGATTTTTTAAAAACGCTTACTTATACTCTAAGGAATTTTTTTTGATTATGACTCAGCCATGATTCATAAACAAGTCAACAGTCATGCAAACAGTAATTAGACCCAGGCAAATATGGTCTTCGAAAAGCAGTGTGACTCAACTTGTTTTGAGATCTTGAGACGGGCATATGTCAATACGAAAAACGTGACCGCTGTTAGGATCAACGCGGAAAATTTTGTACCGGGCTTGAAATAGCGCGCGTCACAATTATTTTTCACTTGCAGGTTTCCTGTTTAAGACAATAGAACAAGAATTTTCAGTGCTCCATTTTACGGGTATTCAAAGCTCAAGCTACACAAATCAGAAAAAATTTTAAGCAGACGTTGGAGTCATCGAGAACCAAAACGGGAACCTCCAGCTCCGAAGGCCGCGCACTAACCAACTGAGCTACGCTAGAGTGCTCAGCCGAGTGTCACCTGTTCAAGCAGTCAATATTTTATACAGAACGTTAAACGAGGCGCCAGGATTTCTGGCACTCGTCGCCGTCAACCAAATAACCAAACTCTTTATATTGTTCATCCGTTTGTGACTACACGCCACAGCGAAGTCACACCCACGGGCGCGCGCGTATGTAAAATCATTCATTCAGTGTATTTGCCATTAGGTTTTGACACACTGTTTTAAAATAAATAATGTCAACTAAGTAAATAACGGCAAGGTAACTCAAAGAAAACCAGAAGGCTTATAGTTAATATAGCGAATGAGCTCCATCAAAATAAAGCTGATTAATCAAATTTGGCTAACAGGAAGGGCTGATCCTATGGTTTATTTTAAAAAAGAAAAGGAAGGACAAAACGAAACGACGAAACAAGAACAGACAAATGACAAAGTTCTCAAGATTTACAAAGACAAGAGAAATTCTTTGAACTTCTTACTAAATAACGAGATTCTTTCACAATATTTGTTGTTACTACTTAGCAAATTAAAAAACTTGTGTAAACTAGAATTAAAAGCGCTTTCATTTCATTAATGATGATTTCTTGCTGTTTCGTACTGAGATACTGAGACCAAAATGAAATTTGCTTGAATATATCGCTTCGGTATAAAAACACGTCATCTGGCGAAATGCATCCACTGCCACTCTATCATTGTGGTATTATTTATAATCATGAACATATTATTAAGTAATCATATTTTAATAACTATGTTTTCGTTTGGCCGTGCGAAAAACGTCAAGATACGTGAGTTAGCTAGACAGTTCTTCAAAGGCTAAAATTCCTGCGAAGTTTCATAATAAATATGAGTCAGAATGATAAAGTCGTTTTAGATAACTTAGCTGTAAAGCCTCGGGTATTAGTATTTATAGAATGGCTATTCGAAACTTCATAATATTTCCCAAAAATCTGGGAAAATCATACTTGTATCAACTACGTAATTCAACTTCGTTGGATTTGTATATGAGCCACAAGCGATCAGATATAGAGCAAACAGTTTATAAAGGAACCATAAAAAGACGTTTCCGTGTTTATTATTGTCCTGGCTGAGAGTCATTATTCCAGTATGATTTTAAATTTATCATTTTATACATATCAGGTCTCAGTATCAGTGTGTGTATTATTATTCAGTGTATTATTTTGTGTTTTAACTCGGTAAAAAATTCTGAAAATTCGCAACTTTTAAGTATTGAGAAATCATGAACACAAAAGAACAGTTCTAGTATTCTACTCTGCAAAACGACTTTAAAAATGGATGGTCACTGCACCGGGTTTTTGGACAGCTGGTTCAAAAGTTGAACAAATAACATCTAATAGTACTAGACTTCAAGTTCAAGACGATCAAAGTGAATGATCAGTGTAGTATTTGGACTGAATTTGGACGGCTGGTTCAAAAGTTGGGATGTTCTTCGGATTTCGAAACCGAAAGTGGAAGGCCGAATATTTTGAAATTTCTCGGTCCTCGTAAAGATCGAAACTCGGTAAATATGAAAGAGGAATTGTGTGAATCATGGTTTGGCTGATTTAGATGATACAGTCGGATTATTTAATTGAGTTTGACTTTGGCTTATACTCATCCAAATTAAACTGACGAAGAGTGAAAGTTCACAATTCTCGTCGAGAAATATGAGCACTTGCACAAAAAAACTTTTCAAATGTTTTACAATTTGTTTTTTAGATCTGGAATATAAAACAAGTGTAACGGCTTTATTAAGTTCCACTCTGAAACGTCTAAACTGACAGCCTAAAATAGATACAATTCATGCTAATTTGGACAACTTGTTTAACTTAATAACCAAACGACCTGCTGGCCAGTTAATACTTGTGAATAATTGCCCTCATATCATTGTCAGGGGTAATCACACGGTATCACATATCTTTGGCGAAACTGAAACATTCAAAAATAGCTCCAAAGTCCCAAACACTGCAATGTGTCTGGTTAGAAGTTTCGGCAGAGGGTTGATTTTGTCTAGTATCGAGCGCAGCCAACCTTGGGTTTATTTGTGACAAAGCTTACAAATGTATTAATAGAACACTATGATCAAACATTCGACAACTGTCAAGTCAGTTCCAGTTTTAGCGCAAATAGAATTTTGAAAAACCACAACCACACCACCAAAACTATCAGGAAATGAAGAAAACAATTTAAACGTTGAGTAAATAGAATATGCAATATTCACACCGACGGGCATTTTCTGCTTGATGGTGCAATATAATTCGATATTTCACTGGTTTGGAACATCGACTGTATAAACAACAAATACATTGAACGAAATCCAACAAACATTCAAATAAATGATATCCCACTCCTACGATTTATCTAATAGCTTATACGAGGGTGGCCCGGCAAAGCTCAGAGAGATTTTTGAAAGTTTGATAGACGCGTATTTAGAACTCAACTCGGTTAGGAAAACTCATTTATTCCTTCAGCTCTTGATAAAGACAATATACCTCTATTAATTTATATACATGTGATTACTATGCATATCTTTATAATAATATTTTCTCAAATAAAAACGTATGAAAACTGTACAAAATTCAGTACAAAAAATCCTTCGTAGTTACAAAACAATTGTCCTTAAATGTGTGTTGCAAAGCTTTTCAGAGTCAACTATTTACATAGCCTTGGCTTGTCCTTGAACTTGTAATATTTGGGTCGTGTTTAGATGGAGATGAAAGGGCCTTTTGTTTGTGTTTTGGATCGGCGCTTGCAATGATGTATAAACAACTGAACTAAGAAGTGACACGATAACTTGAAATTCTGCATGTTCCTTGTGGTGATTTCAATGTTTAAATCCAACTTTAATTACTTGGGTCGAAACCAAACGAGAACAACGGTGTTCAAGCAAACCGCTTTGTGTGTTGGTTGAGTTCCATGTTTCTGCGAACGTGTCCCATCAAATTTCTCAAGTTTGAATTACTGTTTATAAATCTTCACTCATCGCGTTTCCTTGGATAAGCTGGACCCATCAGCTGAAAAATCCCATCGCCAGAAGACATGGGTCTCGTTTGTATCGAGTATATACAGTTCTATCTGCAGGGAGAATTGTTTCGGGGACGTTGGGAGCCAAGGTCCCGAACACACACCGGCAAGCCTGTTCATACTGCCTTTTACACATTGCAGCTTCAAATTCTTCTTTCGCGTACTCGTCTAGCACATCTGGAGTCAGAACTATTGAATTTCGTCGAAGTGAATCACTTCTCGACCGCGAGCTTGAGTTTTCTACCTCCTTGAAAACCATATTCAAATTCTTCCTTGACCGCTTCGAATTCGCTCGAACACGAAGCTCGAATTAAACGCTGAGTTCTTGGCTCTTTTAAAATCCTTTGTTGTTATTCCAGTTCACTAAAGCTTTTAAAGCAATTTATCCAGCAAGCAGTGTTCTTCAAAGTTGTATCGGTGGTCTTAACTGTGAGAGTCGGTCAAAGCGCCACGACCTTTTCAAGGAAATGACAAAGTTTTTTGAATCGTGCGAGACTTCAGTACCTCTAGTTATTGAGCAATTGAAACTGAAGACCAGCCTGTTTCCTCTTTAAAACAAAACCCATCTATATATAGCTATTGTTATTCTTATGCGAATAAGGTGGGCGTTTTTTCTCGCACTTGTTTGCCGACACATTGACGGGCGCTAAAAATAGGCAATGAGCCCTTCAAAAACCTTACCACAAAAAGCCGTAGGAGCCAAGTGAGCGAAATTTTCAACATTTTTACTTGTATTAATAAACTTCTTCAATTTGAGGATTAGCTTAGAACAGAGAGAAGAAAAGGCTCGAGTTTGTCGCACAAAAGAATCGTGCCTGGTATTGTTTCACTGGTCACAGCTGGTCAATTGCATAATTTATTCATGATTTCAGCGAGCAGCAGACGCCAAGATCTATTTTAAGCCGTGTTTACCCAGAAGTGAAATAAGTATAAAAGAATTTTGGGAATTCCCATTGATTTTCGGATGTATACTGCTGTTCATTGGCCTGTTTTTTTTGCCTGCTCTTCATATAAAATAGAATTTCCATAGATATTTTAGCAAACTTGCTTCATTTTTAAGTTTCCAACAAAGTATAGCTAGGTGCGCGTATAAAAAAACAAGATTTCTTATCAAACAACATGCAACGTTCGTTATCGAAACAATAGAGGGATCATGATCACGGACACGGACTAAACTTACTCTTTCCCGTTGTGTGTGGTCAAGTTGTTTTTGAAGAACACGAACAAGCTTTTTCAGAAAGATAATTCGAGTTGTTTAAAATCTTAAAAAGTTAAGATCACCGAAGCCAGAAGCGTTTCAAAATTCTGAAAATTGCCTGAAATATTATGCTCTATTATTTGCAAGTTTTTCATTGTTTTCTACTGTCTTGTGTCAATCTGATGCAAATTTTCGTTTGTTTCGGCCTGTCTCAAACTTTTAAAACCGAGAGACATGAAACAAGTTTTATCGTTTTGAATACTTTGAATGCCTTTCAGTAAATTTATGGTAACTATGACTTTTTTGGATTTTCTCTATTTTGTATACATTTCGTCATAGATTTTAGCTTTTGTCGGCTCGGATCTTTAATCTTGTACGGCAATACGAATTCAGTGTGTTCAGCGTATTTGTGAACAAAGGTTTTTTTATACTATTGAAAAGAAAAATTCCCGGTTTCTCATTAGAATACATTCAAAAATACTTTTTTTAGTCTCGTTGACAACTGCCGACATCTGCACAAATGCTCAAAGTCAAAGAGACCAAAGAGAACACTTAGCCAATTTCCATTCAAAATATGCAACTGTTGCGAAATAAAGATTAGCATTTGATAAGCGGTCCTTTAGCTTTGATTGAAGAGAGAAGAATAAAAATTTGCTTATAAATTTGTACAAATGGTACAGTGTTCGAAAGGAAACGTACATTTCCACTTTTCCATTTTTTATAGGAACGTCAAATTTTAGGCTGATTTCAACTTCAAACGTTCTTTAAACAATCTTAAAT
>JAOBRG010357672.1:0-12861 GCA_027574985.1 Umimayanthus nakama
TACGGCCGCCACAATGACGGCGCAAAACTGACCTAAATTCAGGGTTGCGAAACTGTGATTTAACGGTCTTCGAGTCTTGCGGGCTCTCGCAGTAAAATCTCGACAACAAACGGTAGCAGAGAAAAAGAAATGTGTTTTCTTTCATAGTACATCAACCTCTTTCAGTACAGGAACTTTAAAGGAAATCCCAATTTTGATCCATATTGAGTGGTTGAAAATTACAGAGACAGCCTCTTAAGAGTGTGTCCACGAGAAAACCAGGCAAAATCGAAAAAAAGTGGCACAGGCCAAATTTCAGATTTTGATAAAACTTTGCCTGAAGATAGACTATTGCAAGTTATTATGCATGACAACTTTCTTTTGGTCATCGTGCACTGCGCATGCGCAAACGGTGAGTTGTTTTGTTTTGGACAAAAAATCACGAAAAATAGGGCATTTTAGGAAGAACGTTGTTCCTACATTATGAAAGCTCGGACGGATTTTGCGCCAAAACCCTAAAGTATAACTCTTTGTTTTACTCATGAGTTGGTTTGTTTCAGAAATAACGAATTCAGAACCACGCAAACTTTTGAAGAATAAGGTTGGTAATGACCAATTTGACAAGAACTGAAAATTGCAGCTTCTTAAACCGGCGATTTTCAAATGAACGGGCAGTTCTCGAGAAACTAACACAAGCATGTGTAAGTGTTATCTACTGCCTTTTAATAGCATGTATAAAATCACCCGTCGTTAATAATCTGTGGCTGCAGTACTGCCGCGATCATGTGTACCTGAACCATTTGTGTGAATAATCGATAATTTCCAGTTTTGCTACTGACTGTTACAACAGTGAATCTTGCTCTAGATCTTTTGTTCCACTTAAATACAATACTTGAAGTCATATTTTACAACAACAAAACTAGCAAAAGCATTGGCACTAGCTGTGTAAAGAGATTTTTCAGCACAAAATTGACTATAACTTCTAGCAACTAACTTGAAAGTTTCCCGCACTGTTTAAAGAGAACTTTGAAACATACCTGAACCTCTGGATTAAGATGTACCCTCAACTTGACGGATTTAAGGCAATGAGTAAACGACCGACTAAGAATCACATATTCTGTTTCCAACAACTGAAATAATTTGCTGGAAGTGCAACAACAATCTCACTAAATCTGACAAAACTGGACCAGTTGTTGCGAGTGATGGTTACGAAGATGTGAATTACCGCCACTGTTCATCCTTTACTAGGCCAATCGTGTTATGTTCCCTGCGCTACATGTTTTTAAAGATGCAATAAAAGTATCACTAGGGTATGTTTGCGGGTATTCATGCAAGAAAGGTCAATGTTGTTGTTCTTACGTTGGCGCCACCTTGAGTTTGTCTAGCTTTAGCCGCGGGAGACTAGGTTCCAATTGCTCCTCTTATGTTCAGGGGGCGCTCGGTGGTTTTAGAGGGATATCAGAGGAGGGATATGTTGTTGGGGTGGTAAATTTTTTGTTTTCAAACTATATAAATGAGTTAAAATTGACTGACCGTATAAATAAGTTAATCTGACAACAAGAAAAGAAACTTAATCTGGAACAAAGAACCTCGTGGGTCTATTTATTTGGGATTTTGTTACATGTACTACATTCAGGTCACAACAAAAAGAAAAAAAAACAAAGTTACAAAGGTAATGTTAACGTAGATGAGGGGCTGGCGAAAAGTTAGCGGACTAGTTAATTACAGCGCAATTAAATAATTGTATTTTAATGTCAGGAAATTATAAGGTGTTAAATGTGCTTTAGCAAAGATTACTTGATTATCTAAAAGACATGTGATAATTTATAGGTGACTAAAAGTTACTGTTATTTTTGTTTCTTATACTAAACTTGCCACTAAAATGAAAAAAAAGTGAAAAAGTGTAAAATGGTACTGACATGAATTGAGATCATCAGAGCGTCTGCACAAAAGTTTTGGGGAAAGTCGAAAGGTTTCTTAGTGCCTAAAAACTACCAAAAATGCAATATAGGGAAAGGTTAACTCTGCTCAATTCCGTAGGTTAAGAGTTTTACATTAGTCCTTGCTGGTACGAAGATATGGATCGCGATATATAACTCAGTATGACTATTTAGACCCCGTCCACACTACACCGTTTTCAAATGAAAACGGTACTGCTTCGCTCCGTTTTCAAAACGATTCGCTTCCACATTAATCGTTTTCGTATCGTTTTCGCCCGTCCGTACTACAACGCATATCCATCTGTATTGAAAACACTCCTGAATCTTATATTCTCTTATAATCTCCCTTTTGATTCATTCTCTTTTCCTTCCCTCGCCCAAATTAAGGTTGTCCCACTACGCTGAGGTTCGTCCTGGTCTTATCCAGAATCGTCTAGGTTTTAACGAGCTTCGACCGAGTTGTATTTTTCACCCAAAGAAGATACGAAGCTTTATGAAAAATGAAAAAGTTTAGTGTGGACGGGGTCTTAGAAAATAATCGAAGCTAATCGATCAATTGTATGTGAGAGTGGAAAATTTGATTGCAGAAATGTCGATATTGAGACCGGTGGGATGTTTCCTAAATATATTAATTCTTATTATAAATCATGGCTTTTGTTGTTCTTATTCATTTTTAGCTGTCTTGATTGTTTAACTGCCAATTATTGATGTCTGATTACCCAGTCTAATAGACCATTCTTGTTTTAAACGTTAAAAGTTTTCTTTGCTCAACTTTAACTTATCACAAACCTACATTCTAAGGACTGATTCAACGAAGAGTGTAAAAAAAAGTGGATCAAACTATTACAGATATGATGGGTTGAGCCCTGACCAAGCCCAATTGAGACTTTGTATGGAGAAAGAATTATATTATTATTTTTATTATTATTATTTTTTAATTTTACTATTATTAATTACTATTGTTATTACTAACTATGAATATCATTAGGAAATTCTGTTGTCTGGATTTTACATCTGGTGATCACTGAAATTTCTAGCCTGAAAGGATCAGATTATCTAGTCTAATTTCGAACGTTAGTATAACTACATGTGCTTGCATGAGAAACACGATTTCGCTGCATTGCCTGTCGTTCCAAAACCAAGTCACAGAAAATGATAAACATGTTAAAGCGGTCAACTATCCACAGTTAATGCAAACTTCGCTAGCTTCTCTCATATAAGTCAGTTAGTCTACCGTGATTATTATTATTTTCAAAAGAGAAAGTTTGACTGAATTAAAATGTTCTTTCTGCCGCGCGCATCAGTTCCAAGCCGAAAGCAGTTGGGATTTAACTGATTAGTTTGATTTTTTTTTAAAAATTGCAGAGTACTTTCAAAATTAAATTTGCCAGTAAATGTATCAAGACCTTTGCTATAAGGTTGATAATAATCTTACATTTACAGAATATCGACGAAAGCTAAAGGAAATTCGATTTTGCCCCGCAGATGAAGAAAAAGCAACAGTCTGAAGTGTACAGCTGTTTGTTCACCAAAACAAGTGCACACAAAGGGGGCGGCACGCAAATAAAACCCAAAATCAAATGAAACTACGGTCAAATTAAGATATTTTTGTTCAAGACATCTGAGAGTCCGAGTTTTTCCCGAAATACCAGAGGGTAGACCTGAGGTTCTGAATTTCAACAAGGCATATAATTATAAATGCAAGTCAGTATTTGTACTGCTGTGCGCTCCAACCAACCAAGTTAGTTTACCGGCATCTGATCTTAACTCAGGCCGAAATATCATTTTAAAACATTTTAAAATACTACCCGGGAACTTTATGGGCGTCTATTTCCGTTTTTGACCTTTGTGAAAAAACCGTTGCGCAGTTTCACGTGGGCACACAAACAATGGAACTGATGAACGAAACTGCTCACTGTGTTGCATTTGCAAAGCAATAAGTCGTAGCGTAAGCACAATTTTACATGATTTGATGTATTTGAAGAGGAAGACAACTGACAAAGAGTCAGAAAAGTCGACGATTTCCAAGTGATGTATGAGTTTCATCTGCCATATCTCATTTATGCTCGTCTCAGTTTACTGATAGACAACATTGCGCTTCCCTTTCACTTTCAGTCTGCAGAATTCTGAATTTCCAGTTTTTAATCCGCCTGTCTTTCGATTCAAGGCAAATCAGAGAATAACCACAGAACGCAGCTTATATGTGATAGCATATGGAAGATAAAAAGTTACTTTCCGTTATTGTTTTAACAACTTAAAAGTTGCCCTGGAACATTATAAAGAACTTGAGTGTATTTGATAGTAATTAGATTTTTCCTACGCTATTTTTTTTGTAAAACAGTGCAGTAATGTACAAAACTTACTATTATGGCCTAAAGGAATACTTTCTGCTGTACAAGAGAGTGAATTACGTCGTATGAACTCAAAGTTAAACACCGTTTGCTTTTTTATCGTTGTAGCGTATCTGATCGCAAATTGCGCAATCTGTAAACTGAGCAATTCCAAAAGGTCGTTTTCTGCCACACCGTTAAAGCGACGGGTGATTTTAAAACTTGTACTGTCTGACTTTATGTAAGTAATAAGATTGCAACTGGAAACATCTAACTAACTAGCCGCTCATTGCGGAAAACAAGCCTAAAAGTAATGCCTTTTTCGATTGATTCCACTGTGTTCCAAATCTAATTCAAGTTCACGGAAAGCAGCAGATGACAGAATTTCGTTTCTTCCAAAATAAGTTGTGTTTGCTCACGTTAGAGGGTGGATCTCTTTTGTGAGTACCCAAAAACATCGCAAAAGATGCCCACTTTTATTATTATTATGACCTAAAAATCCAAAAAAGTTGTGCAAAAAAAATTATTATGACCTAAAAATCCAAAAAAGTTATTCGTAATAACTCACCAAATGGTAACTGTGGGTAAAATATGAGCGAAATCTGTGATTTCAACTGTGCCACCATCTGCCTGGTCTTCTCGTGGACACACTTTTAATAGGCTTATGTGTAATTTCGCGTGATCTTTATCAGCCCCATAATGCACATGTCAATGGCTTCCTCGAGAGGGGACCCCGGGAAAATGTGGTGACTTTCCAACTACGTTAAGTGCAATTGCCCAACCTACTTGGGCACTATTGTTGCAGTTGATATTACAAGATGAAAATACCTTGCAGCCTCTTGTTTGATCAGAATTCTTTGCTAAGCCATAACATTCTCAAATCTAGTCTTCAATGTCTCAAAACTGAAAATACAAAATTCCCTCATTTTCCCCAGGGGTGTGACTGTGTAACTTTATTTCCCCACATTTTTCCCACTACACAGGTAGGCAGTGAATACTTCAAAGTCCCCACATACTCCACACATTTTCCCAGATATATCTCCCTCCAGAGAAATCCGAGGGCATGTTCATTGTCTTGCTGAGACCTTTTGTGAAATATCACATTTATGTAGCATTTTATCAAGTACATGTAAATGCTGTTAAAATGAATAATAAAAGGCTGAACTTAGAATAGGAAATTTGTAGTAGCATCATTTTTTGGACTTTCTCTAAAAGCCTTGAATTTCGTAAGATATTACAAGCTTTTAATAAAAACATGGAACTTAATGTTTTTCTAGTCCAGAGTTGTTCAAGGAAAAGCCTGTTAATTGTTCCAAGAAATCCAGGATTCCCTGGAACTCCAGATTTTCCAAACTTTTTTTCAGCCTCCTGTTGCAAGGGATGTCAAGTTTCTTTTTACCACACATTCCTGTCAAAGCCTGGTGACTTCAACTGGAAATACTGAAGATGTTAGCTAGGAAACTACCAACCGAGCTTTCCCGATTCATATGATCAGCGGGGTTAACCGTAAAAGCTTGGTGTAACCAGGCTTTTTATGTTACTTATTACCAAGCATTCCTGGTAAAGCTTGGTTTTTGAAGCGGAAACTACCAATCAGACTTGCCCGGTTCATATAATGACCAGGTTTACCGTAAAAGCTCGGTGTAACCGGCCTTCCATGTTGCTTTTGACCGGGCTTTCCCGGTAAAGCCTGGTAAATTTAGCCGGGAAAGGTCGGTAACCGGAGTTTACCGGGCTCACCGACCATTTTACCGGGCTTTTGCCTCAAGGGAATATTGCAGTAGAATGATGCTTTTGCGTTTTTGGCTGAGGCACATTTTCTGAAGCATCTTTCTAGTTCAGGAAACAGCACATTCGACTATTGCCCTTTCCCTCTCCAATTGCTCTCGATGCGTTTTCTTTTTTTATCGCATTGAACTCAGCTGCACTGCGAAGGCCTTAGTCAGGTCAAAAATACTTGATACAGAGGTACGCGTTATTCGACACACTTTCTCCATTTACGGTAGTCACCAAGAATGGTAGGGGGCACTATGGTTCACAGTTTCAAAACTCTCGTGTTTCGATGCAATTCTCTATAAGTTGTATGATGTATGAATTAAGAAAAAATCCGGCTCACTGCTTTAATCAACTCTCATGCGCAGAGCTTTTTAAATTTTCCAAATTTCATCCGAAGTCTGATAATATAACACATGAATATTAGCAAAGTTAGGAGCAACTTAATAACGAAAATTGCTTTGAAATGTCAGAAACAACTGCCTAAACACACTGCTTTTGTAGTAAACATGCTTGAAACCTCAAAAATACAACTACTTAGTACTTACTCAGTACAGTGAAGTGAGACGTGTTTCTGCTGGCTGATCCAAAACCGTTGAAAGCCACACAGGTGTAAAAACTACCATCGAGGGACTGTTCAACTCGTGGAGCTGTGTATGAACTGCCATTGTGAAGAACTGTGCCGTTTGGAGCTCTCCATTCAAAACTCGTGGGGAATGGATCACCATCTGCTGTACAGCTACACGTCATAGCCTTGCCATAGACTGCCTGGTCACAGTTTGTAATTACATTTTCGGTGGGAACTGCACAGCAAAACGTGAATAAATTCTCTTAATTCTAAGTTAATTTTACCTTATTACACAACTGTGGAAGGTCTTTACTCACTGCTTAGAGAATACATCCTTACAATCATGATCAAATCTAAATTAAACTATGTGTATGTACGCTAGCTTCAAACTGATACTACATTCCTATCCCAGTATTTCTTATGCTAAATTACATTTGTGTGTTTGTGAAGTGCAGAAAACCAAACGTCTTGTTTGCTTTAGCCTCTATGATGAAAAACCTTGGCTGATCAGAAGAAATAAAAACTACAAAAACGTTCATTTTAACACGCACATGCGGAAATAATTATATGTATCAAGACTAAACCTTTCAAGATGAAGAATGAAGTTGTCAGGGAGTTTCAAGTACTACTGGGATAGGTCTTTCGTACTATCAAAAACAAGTCAAAAAGTGACGTGGTTCCGCTATTTTGTAGCCATTTATGGCAATTAAAAATCTGTTTTACTTGTTGTAGTTGCTGTTTTTCTTCTGGGAGTTTAATTTTGAATGCGCAATCGAGTTAGAAGTCGGATGTCTATTGGTACGTTTAAACTCATTCAGTAAGTCGTAAGCTTTTGTTTTTCCTGTTTTCCCTTCCGTCGGTGGATATTTTTTGGTGGTTTTGTTCTGCACTGCTGTCGTTTTTTTGGTTGAGGAATTACCTTTTGTTTATGGTTTCAGGTGCGTTTCCAGTTGCAAAAAATTCGAGAGTTGGATGTAGCTTGTGACTTTCGTGTAGTTGCCGTGGTAAGTACACAATTATTTTTATTTTTATTTTTTTGCATTGTTAAACTCTGGTCGATTCAGACAAACATCGTTTGCTTTTTCACTATTATGCTAAATTTCGAAACGAACGAAAGACTGGTGTTTCTTCCTCTATTTTCGTTTGAACGTTTCGTGTTATCAGTGCGTTTGGTTTTTGTGATTGTTATCTTGTCCAAGAAATAATCACGTCAGAAGATGATTAAAGTAATGAACATCGCGGAAAGTACGCTTGTGTTTTTGTCGTTTATGTTTTAGCTTGTAGCCGTAGCTGTGGTTGGTTTTCTTGAGGAAAATTTTTTCTATCGATGGATTAATGCAAGGGGAAATATTGAAAAATTGTCTACTTTCTGGGTTCGAAGGCAAGGAGCAGAGGGGATGGGTGTGTTATTTATGAAGGGAGGGAAGGGGAAAATTGGGACCCCAGTCCTAAATTGTTGTGATTTGTCACTACCACTACAATGTTTAAGAGCAAAATGTCTTATGAAGTAGAAGTTGTGTCATGAGGTAACTAAAGTTTGTTTTGGCATTGTTCTAGTGTTGTTCCAAGCATAGTTTATAAAGCCAACTGGTTAGGAAGCTCAACAGTTTTCAAAGGGAGTGTACAAAGCTGCTTTGTTTTATGTTGGACGAACCGTGACCTTGCACATTGTTTTGTTCAAATTGGTAGCCCAAATGCTTTCACTGGTTAGTTGCTAATATGCATATCAAAACCTTTTGTGTTTTGTGCAGGGTCGAGGACAACGAACAAAAGAAACACAGAACAAAAACAAATAACAAAGAAACTGGCCAAGTTTCATAACCAGTTCGCTATATTAACTATGGTTAAAGTGTAATCTTCATGGTCTTTTAGTACGTTTGAAAAACCAAAAGCAGCTTTAATTTATTGTTCTGGGCCCGGTTGTACGAAGAGTGGATAACTCTATCCAGCAGATAAATCCTTATCCAGTGTATAAAATTGGCGCGTTGTCCAATCAATATCAAGAATGCGTTAATTTTATCCACTGGATAGCGATTTATCCACTGGATAAAGTTGTTCACTCTTCGTACAACTGGGCCCTGATTAGGACTGTAACCTGTTTATTTCTTTGGATAATAGTTTTTAAAACCGTTTCAGAAGGAAAAGTTTGGAAAGAACAGAAATGCGCAAGACTTGTATAGGGGGGGTACTTCATACTTTTTTATTCATGTTTTATACATTTTAGCAAAAGGGTATGAAACCCTCTAGAGGGACTAAAGGACACTTTATACATATAGAGGGGTTTTACTACAAAAATTAGAGTTAAAATTAAACTTATTTAGGTTTTGATCGATTTCTTTCAAAACAGCTCTGTAATGTTGTGTGAGAACAAGATTAAACTCGGTGATTGATTGAAGATGAATTGTTTGATTTGATTTTTTCGCAAGAGTATTTAGCTACGCGTTTGAACACCTGTGCAACGAAAAGGCCGACCCTTTCACATAGCTGCAGCCGGAAAAAATACCCCCTTTGAGAAGAGCTTCCCCGTATAGGGAATATAATTTGGAGTACCTCCTCCGCCAACCAAATGGCAATGTCAAAACTAGGGTGGAGTTTGTAAAGACCTGTTAGTGCTGGGAGTTTAACTCTGCCAGTAATTTATGCTAAGGTCTATTATTTTTGGGTACCGCTTTGTTGTTGCTTTTCTATAAGAGTAGTTGCTGGGCAACAAATAGCTCTTGGAAGAAACTCAAGTTGAAATTGTAATGATAAATATGTACACGACCAAGCATTGTTAAAGAAGAAAGAAAGATTAGTATCGATTAATGAACTGGTTCACTGAGTTCGTTAACATAAAGTGGCATAAAGTTTGCCGAATACAATTGAAGTAACGAAGACAAACCTTGTCAAACACCTCAGTATAAACATTGAGTTTATAATGTGGAACAAATAATTTGAAAAAGTTCTTGGCTTCCAATGTAGTAGCAACCGAACAATATTTCAACACCTGACCCTTTTTTCTTTCGACGACAATTCTCTCAAAATGAAATAAAAGCCCGCTTTACGACGTTCAGCAAGCAACCTCGTTCCCAGGGCACTCAGGGTACTTGCCTTTGGATGATTGGTCTCAATGGCCGTGAAAGAGATAAATATCCTGGAATCACTCTCCTCCGCAAGCATCTCTTGTTATCATTTCAAGAGCACAATAACGACTGCAAGGACCCCTCGATCTTGCGGCTTTGCCTTGCGTTTGTTTTGCTCCGGAATTAAAAACTACGATACCTGTGGAGTTACCTGGAAATTTGATAAAACTAAAATCCCCGGTTAAATCACCGGCTTGAAAGTTGCAGTACTCAAATCAGTTGGAAGACGTAAAAACTTTGAAAACTGGCAACTAAAGTTTATTTAGCACTTCCTAAATGAGCTGTGAAAGAAATATTTCAACCGCGAAGCATTTTATCCTCAACGACGACTCGCCTTGGGGGAGGGCTCTCCGGAAAACTTTACATGCAATTTACTTATTCGTAAAAGTCAACAGCAAAGCCCCCTTGTTGCTTTTCCAGCTACAACACGTCTTGTTAAACTTAAAAGTTAATTTAGATTTGTAGAAAAGTGTTGATGTTGTTCCAGAAAACATTTTATTTAGTAATCGTACATTCAAGGCATTTGTAGGAAGCAAAGTTTTCAAAAATGAAGATTTTCAGGTGATTAAACCCACCTTGTGCTAACATGGTGCCATTTCTAAATGGAGTAATTTTACTGTTTTGCATTATGTCGAAATGCGCGCACTCTAATATAATGACCCTAAGATGTTTACATCCATGTTGTGACAGCCATACTCATCGCTTCACTGATTCTTAGCTCGGCTTCACTAAGGCAGCGTTAGACTGCTCTTTCCGTGCCACTGAACAACACTGCGGACAGTTACTTTTCAGTATTATTTTCTGTGGCACTGCACTGATTTTCGGTTGTTACCTACTTAGAATCAAATATTAATAGTTAAGTCCTATCTGCAGTGATTGAGCAGAATTCGTCCGGTACTACAGTGTGTAGTTATTACTTAGAACTTCTTGCAGTGATTATTGCAGGGTATAAGCAATGCTTTTTTAGCGACACACTTTTGTACCGGAAATTTTTTAAAGGAATGTAGAGACTAAAACTGAAATACATTTGGGGACCAACCAAGGTTTCGTCAGTGGTAGGGATAAGAAAATTTTCTGGAACAATATCAACATTTTTCTACAAAAAAATAAACCTGCGGTAAGTACAGGCAAATGTCTATAGTAGCCATTACAAGCACATAAACAAACAGATTAATTAACATACATAATTACCAAAAACTGTCAAGAAAATTGTGTGGCTAGCTACTCTTTTCCCCCCAACGCTCACTTCAATCTGATAAATCGCCTCATCCTGTTTTCTAGCATCTTGAATGGTGATAACAGGTTCGGTGACAGAAGCTGACCGCGGAATGGCGATACGCGGCGCGAAGGGATCTCTAAAAATTGAATCTGAACCAAGAGATTGAACGATGGCAATAAGTCCAATTTGCACCACGGCCGAGCCGTCATACGATGGATACCGTTTCACTGCTACATTATGATCCTTGCTGCTCTCCTCGGCAGTGAACGTAACTTTCCACGACAATGCTGTTGACTTGCTCACTGCAACAGACCGGTTCACTTCCTTCTCTGTCCACTGGAAGCCTTCTGGTAGGAGGAAATCGAAACGGCCTCAACACTAATTATTTTGTTATATAAACTACAGCCGTTTTAAAACCGAAACTCTTCCTCAAAATAACGCTAATTAAGAACACTCTTGAAATCAGTTTTCTTAACTGACATCAACCGAATTTTGAATGCCATGACTCAGTAAGCGCATAGTTAAGCCATACCTGAAGTTCGAAGAGCCTGCAGAATAGTGATAAATATCATTTTGGCCCCGCGAGTCAAAACCAGCCGATTTCGAAGGACAAGCATGGAAGTTTTTTCCGTTGTAGTTTACTAACAAATTTGCGATATTTTTTGAGCAAATGCGACTCTTGACGAGAAAGTTCAAGCGATCAACAAATTCAACAATAATTACTGAGACTGTGAGTCGAGTAAGAGATCATCAGCTGGTAAAAATGTAAATCGGACTGGTTGCTAGGAGGGTCATATTAGAATGACACTGTGTGCCACCAACCATGGATTCCAATACCATCCACTGACAGCTCCAGGCGTAGCTATAAAAAATCCGCATAATCACCCTCAATTATTAGCATTTCGTCCAAGCAAAAAAACCAAATTCATTGCCATAACAGGTCACTTTTGAAGCAGTATCTCTTGTAAAAAATTGTATTAAAAAATTCCCCCAAAATCAACAGTGACTACAATCATTGGAAAGCTCAAGTCAACAGTGCACAGGCCCAGATGAGATACCTGCACAAGTTTCCAAAATTGTATCGCATGAGATTGCTCCAACGTTGACAAGGATACACCGGACCAAAAAGCAAAGTTTGGTCATTTTTTTTATTTAGAATTTTGTTATACTATTTTGTTCTCTTTCTAAAATCGAAAACTCGAAGTTCGTGGAGTTTTTGGTATTTGAGCTATCGCAGATAAACTATTTTTTGCATTAAAATCAGCGGTGTCAATTTTCTCACTTAGCCTGTCAACAGTATGCAAATAATTATGGTGACGTCATAATAACACGCACTGCCTGTCACGGGGTCACGGATCGGAAGCGAAGTGAATTAATCTGAAAGAGAGCGACCAAGGGTTGTGTTATATGAATATGGCGTCTAATGAATGCTGGCGGAAAGCTGTAATTGCAGTTGGCGGGCCGATTTCTAGTTTCTCTTTCTAAGTAAAAATAAAAAAAATGCCAGGTAACTTTGTCAGACTAAAAGCTAGCAATGTCATGAAGTATTGTGTAAACGATGAAGATGAAAGTGAAGCGTGCGGGTCATAATAATTTTAGCACTTTGTAGTTTGACCACTCGGTTCATTCTGTATTATTTTCAAAACGCCGCAAAACACTCACTGATTTGTTTCTTGAACAGAATACGACAACGGGAGCACGAACAACACAGTGAAGTCTTATCAAGAGAGCATGGCTCCAGGTGCAATCAATAGTGCACTTCACACAACGAATGCGGCGAGGAGGCTTTCACCGCCGAACATGTGGTTTTAAACCTGTCCTTATAGTTATATCAACTATAAAACCTTCGACATATACAATCATGGTCAGATGTCGTTGGGACGATGTCATTGTGTAAGCCGGAAAACTATACTTTACGATCTTAACACAA
>JAOBRG010357683.1:0-43062 GCA_027574985.1 Umimayanthus nakama
GGTGTTGTAAGTTGCTGCAATCCGTTGCGAAAAGTAGAGCTAAGTTCTACTTCGTGCAACGCTTCGCGCAACAAAAATTGCGAGACAACCCATGTTACACTGTGCAATCCTCCAGCAACTTTTCTCGCAATGGCATTGCGAGACAAGTTGCTGAGAAAATTGCACAGTGTAACAGGGCCTTAACACACAAATCGAACAAGAAATGTTCGCAACGTAAACGGTGACAGATGTTAAAAGCAAATTCGATAAGTAGCGAGGATTCGTGAAGATCTTTCGCTGTTCACCCCTACCTCGTAGAGTTATTCTTAGCTGTTATGGCTATTGCTATGACCGTATACAGTATATAAATGCCTGATAGTTTTAAATGATTCAAAATAACGCAGAGGTGGTAGGGTTGACCGATTAAATGCATTTCCAGCAGTTTGAGGTCCTCGAATTTCAAATCTTTTTGATTCCAGAGAAGCATTAACCCCGGACCCCCTTGCACGGCTCATCACGACTCCAGAATTAACTATTTAGCCCTGGATAAAATCTAGAGTTACACACCTTCCCACGAAAAATCCTGACTGCAGGCCTGAAGTATCAAGCTGACTTAAAAACGCTCTTTTGCAGAGAAACGTGAACTTCGCTAAACAAACTGCTCTGTCATTACTTTAGATTCGCAACTTGGGTCCGCAGGAATTGTTGTATGGCTGACTGATTTTGCATGCTGTGATAGGTCAATTCCAGGTCCGTAAGTTGCCGTACGGACTGCCAGCTCTCGATAAACCTTTCAAAACCAGAATAATCAACAAAGCCGTATAATAAACATCTTATTAGCCTCGTTTTCTCGGTCGGTACAGCGAGTTATGGATCCTCGTTTTTCCCTTCCTTGTTTTCATGGCCCACGTGCTTCGCGCTTGGGCCATAAAAAGAAGGAAAAAGCTTGGTCCATAACTTGCCGTACGGACCTCGCACTCGGCTAATAAGTAGAGGTATGACTGATACGGTACGTACTAACATATTTGATTTCCGAAATGGACACTCGCAATCGCTTGATTGTAAAACCAGTGCAGTGACGTCGGGTGGCTGAGGGTGTTCAAAAGTGGTATACTCAAAGTTTTTACCGTGAATTTTCCTTAATTACCAGTGGATCCCAGTATTGATTTGTTGAAAAATTGCTTTGTGTTGTGACTGAAGGTCGCGCGTCACGCTTTGGTCCTGGTCGTGATATAACAGGTATTCTCAGTGTAACTGCTTTCTGCGAGGACCACTTTCAGCCTATCGTCCACAGCCGCATAATATTCCTTCACATCGGATACATTCTGGTCAACTACATCTAACTGAATTCTTATCACCTGCAATTTCTCAAATACAGCTTGCATCGTGTTTCTCGTTCGTCGTTGTGCGGCAATCAGTTCTTCGCTTGGCATCTCGCGGCCGGCAACTGCTTTGTAGAAGAAACGAACGAGAACGAATGATGTTGATAATTTCTTTTCCGTTTGCTGATCTTAAATACTGCTGTAGTCTTAATACATTACTCAGTTACGCCTGCAAACTTGTGTTTAAAGTCGTATGACAATCAGGAGTTTTAAGGGAAAATTTATATGCCCTAGATTTGTGCTTGAACGCTTTCAGTGACAAGCCTGGGAGCTTTGTGTTGACTCATTTCGTTTGCTTGTGTATGGTCTTTTTGTTGATTTACTGTTCCACGCAGTGTTTAATACTGACGCTCAAACGCTTCATTAATTATTAAGGAAAGTCTTCAGTATCAAGTGTTTTTGTTATCTAAAAGTTTCTTGTGGCAAACTGGACAATTACGCATAAATCTAAACTTTAAGCAAATGGCTAGTTTTTCAAGTCGAGAGCCAGAGACAGTCGGTTAGTGTTCTGAGCAAAACTTTAAATGGACAAAACGTGCGAATAATATTTTTGATCAAACAAATTTATTAATGATGTGGCAATTTTCATAATAAAAAAAGGACCACTCGCTCATGCGGCCGTCATGGTTGTCGTTAATTAATAATTTAGCAATTTATTAGGTTTATGTTTAAGCTTGAGAGAAAACTACTAAATAAAGTCCTGAGATAACTCTGGTTCTCTTTACATAATTGGCAAAGAGCTTCTTAGAAAAACAAAATCATACACTCTGAAATCTTGATTCTAAATAAAATATTTTCAACAGACATGGTTTTTTGTCAAAAAGAGTATTAATCTTGATTTTGTTTTTTTGCAATTGAGTTTTAAGACGTTTATTGAAATTTTTCTGGTGCAGGCTGGGTGCAATGCTGCAATGTCAGTCGTTGTGGTCGCCCATTAGCACATTCACAGCCAAGTGTTTTCTGTCACAGCCATTTTGCTATACTTCACCGGGCTAAACAAATGAGGACTGTAAGTATGCATTTGTCTTGCGGTTATTTAATAAATAAAGCAGAAAATAATGCATTTTCACTGCAGAAAACAAAGGATGTAAACAAAAACTGACAAAGAGCAAAATAAATCGGCTCATAAAGGCTAAAAACTCGGCTTATGTTATTATACTTGACCTCATTGTCGTTGATAGTGTGTCTACTAACACCAACTCTAAGCGTCGAATTTTCAGAGCCGGAGGGTCTCCTACGTTTGACCGCAAAGTATCCAAAGTCGGTCGCTCTTTCTTGAATCCCTCAAGATTGTTTCCCGTCGGCTCATGCAGCGTGTTTTAATGAGTTTTCAGTATTTACAATTACAAGCTTCACTTGCCAATCTATCCTATATGATATGAATTGAATGTGGACTGATCACTGAATCAGAACGCAAAACATGGTCAAATAATTGGAAGCTCGTTTTAAATGAATAATTCAACAATGTTAATATAGGATATGGGTTTTCTTCATTTTGCAGGCTATGTTTTGTTAAACTGTAAAAATCTGAAATTTTAATCGGCAAAGAAACCAAAAACAGACGATTTCGTGTTAAACGTAGTTCGATATTTAACCAATACACACAATGATTGCAATCTGCAAGTAAACGTGGAAAGTGGTTTTAGATGTCTGCCTATGTGTCTGTCTGCCTGTATGTCCATCTGCCAATAAGTATGTATTTCTCTCTATTATTATTTAAGTTATCATTACTACTACTATAATGTAATTCAGTTTGGTACTAGTGATAAAAATTATAATTATAATAATAATAATAACAATAATAGTAATGATTAATATGGCTGTATGATTTCGCGTGCTGTGATTGGTCCATTCCCTGTCCGTAAGTAGCCGTACTGTGCGGAAAACTTAGCAACTGCTGTTGGGCTCTTGGTAAAATCTGGCCTGGACTATTTTTCGAACTGGACTATTTTATGGACTGGACTGTTTTATGGCCTTTTTATGCACTTTTTTATTGTACTATTGTCCAGTCTATTTGAAACGTTCCTTCTCTGAGGTTTTTTAAATGTCGCTTTCAGTACTAGTCAGATTCACCATTTTTCATTTTTGTTCAAAATAAAATCTTTCAATAAAAAAAGCAATCTCGCGAAAATCCTGGAAAAAACGTTGAAAAAATAACTTGCATACATAGTGTCAAGTACTCTATACAAAGTAGTGTCATCACCCGTTCTTTGTAATCAAAAACACGGGCCAAGGTCGTAAACGAATAGGGGCAATATAAATGCCTATTGTCCAGATTTTAGTACCTGCAAACACTCATTGTTCACATACTTGAAAGCCGCTTAACATTCACACAAGTTCATTTTTCAGGCAATTGTAGAAAAGCATATATAATTTTTTAAGGAATCAAACAGGGAAATAACTAGGCAAGCTCACATATGAGAAACTGCATTCGGTCATTTTTTAAAAAAAATGATGTTAAAATGATAATCGGTGTTGTGGAGAAAAGAAAGACTTAGTGCAACTGTTTTGTTTATTAGAGACATTTTGATCCTGGTCTAGAGGTAGAGGGGTGATTATTAGAGATTTTAATTACAACTATTGGGGGTGAAGTGGCGTTTATTGGAGACTTTTATTGCTTTTTGAACGATTAGCATATATAAGTCGTAATGGTGTAAGGGCGACAGCAAACTAGCTCCGACCAGTTTTACAATAACGGCGCTTCGGCCACTAAAGAACAGATTCAAAGTTTGTTTACAGAAGCACTAAAACCATTAGAGGAGACAGTTGATTCTTTAAACCTAGGTTTAGCTGAATTGACGAAGACAGTCGACTTTTGGGGCAGCAAGTATGACGGCTTACTGTCTGATTATGGCGGCTGTACTTTAGGGCAGTATCCCTGCCAACTTGAAAGAGCTCAATGTAGTTAACTTTTCAAAACAATTAAAACTTTATTTCTACCTAGGCTGTATGAACAATAAGCTGTAACTTTAAAATCCTCACTCCTCCGTTTCACTTCCGTCTTAAACATTGTGTTTCTCGCTTTGTATTTAAACTTAAAAAAAAATGAGTCTGCTCCAAAACGGAAAAGTTTACCAGTATCCTGCATCAAAAGAAAAAGATACATTGTGAGTGTAACTATTGCAGAAATAATGGAAATAAAGTTGCTGTTGTTGTTGTTGTTTATTTGCTAGTAATGGTGGAAAGGCGATTATTAGAGACTGACATTTGGTGGAAGACAAGTTTATAAACAGTCCTTAAAAAACAATCCATAAAATGTGCAATCAAAGAAATAGTCCTGTCTAGGTTTTACCCGAGGCCCTGCTGCTGCGCTTTCCCGCCTTCGAGATAAGATGTTGATTTTTCTCGGCCAGAAAGACGTCTTTTTTTTGGTTTTGTCGTGGTGTGATGCGCATGCGTCACTGAGTGCTAGAAATAAAGAGGACATTTGATCTGTTAAGATTAACGTATTTCTTCGAATAAACGCCGCCCTCGAACAAACGCCGCACCTGAGAGCCAAAATATTAATAAACGCCGCCCTCGTCTATTATGACGTGCAACACTAAATACTAGTTACTTGTAAGAGTTTTTATTATTACTCGGCCCGTAGGGAGCCGAGTCGCGGATTGGAAATGGGTTTTTTTCAATATATTTTTTTGTTGTCGAGATTTGGTTATAATCGACTTTTCTCGGTAATTTGAGGCGTGCTATTAAATTTATATTAAATTCGCCCACATGTCTCAGTACAGTGGTCAGTGGAGGTCTGGTGCGCCTGCGATATAAAAATAAACGCTATAAGAAAAACTGAATGCCAGGGGCGGTCTCGAATCTGCGACCCTGTGATCTCCGACGAACCGCCGTTTTTTAGCTGTTGAGCCACGAGGACTCCGATGTGGGTAAAATCATTGGTTTTGTATACTGTATGGTATTATTACGTGGTGCGTTAAATACGAATTGCATGACAAAAATGCACTATTATGTCAACACTTTGGGCTGTCTGGAGTCTGTGAGTTGAAAGAAAACTACCCCAACGCGTGTAAATATTAAATTTCAAACTTTATTTCAAGAAATTTTGGTTATTTCTCAAAGTATTGAACTTGCTTGTAGAAAAATTGACTTTGTACATGTTTTTTTTTAAAAGCAATCGTTCCCGTCGGTACATAGTGGAATTCGCTAAGCCATTTAGAAATGAAGTTGTACGGTGAAACCAACCAAATTTGCAGAGCCCTAAAAGGGCATAAAAAAATTTGCACACGCAACATTGTGAAAAAAAAATTGCAAAGCAAAACATTAAATATCAATTTGTCGTTGTGATCGTACAATCTATACTGTTTGAACAGGTTTGAAATTTATTCAGAACGTTAAAAACCGCATATTTGATCACATCTGCTCCAGTTCGCATCAATGAAAGGCACATCTGGTTATGAACACATTATAAAGTTAGAGGAATTACTTTGGAAGAACAGAAAATGAATCTGAAACCAAATCATGGTTTTATTCACACCGTAAATAGATCCGTAGCTTTTTTATATTCTATTGTTATAGTTTTAGCGCTGTATAAGTCTATTAAATTAAAATTATTATTATGGTGAAACTCATATAGACCCAACTTTAACCCCAGCGCCCTTCCCCTTCCCAAAAAAATTTACTATAAAAAAAAATTTGCACGGCACATGCCCAGAAAAAAATGTAGATCTATCACTGCAGCAAAAAAAATGCAGAAGTCATTCGCCCCCACCCCCCCCCAAAGAGATTAACTGGTCCGTTCCTAATTACTAAACAACGGCAAGGTCAAGGCCGAGTTAGGTTGTTAATACAGCCTCTTGTTGCTGCCGAGCGGATCGAGGCAGGTAACTTTTCGTAACATGGCAGAAAAATGCTCTAAACTAACTAACAAATTGTCGTTTTAGTGATTTCCACTTCATATATATTACCAACGAATCGTAACTATTGGCATGCTTCATTTTCTACTTCAGATCAAATCATTTCAATAGCGGCCTTTGCACTTCTGCGATTTTTATAAAATTACACGATACATTTTCCATTTCTTTTATGTATCTAGTTTTGCAAGTAGCATGTGCGGTAGCGACTTCGACTCTATAAGTCCATTCTCGAGTGACAGCCGTGTATTCTCAGAATGTTGACGGCTTTCTTCTCATCAGTCATCTCCACAGGGACTACACTACTATTAAACCTGGCCAACCAATAGCGGCCACCGTTACGTTGGGGAATAAATTTTTGGCGGCTTTTAAAACGGAGACCAGATAACAATAACAAAGTATGGAAGGGGTCAAATGTTCATTGTTAGTATTAAAGTTCAGGCTATCAAACCTAGAACAGATTGCGAAAGTTCACCAAAACTTAGATACTAGATAAGTAAACTGATGAACCATTTTGATAGCTCTACTATTTATAGAAACAGAACAAGACTCTACGCCTGAAAGCGGCGGTCTTACAAAATAATTGATTCAACCTTTGCAACATTAATATTATGATAGACTGTTCAGGCCCGTAGGAGGGGGGGTTCGAGGGGTTCGAACGAACCCCCTTCAGACCCAAAGCATAGAAAAAATGAAATAATCAATTAATAAACCAGAACTTTTATAAAGATAGTTTACAGTGATTAACCAGCTACACTGCTTTTGGGCTTTTCACCCAGTTGGAACTTGCTCTGTTGTGATTGCCCCTCAGCGATTTCCTCTTGTACCTCGTAGAAGTTTAAAAAATTTAAATTAACGGAATTATAGGAACTTGTCTTACCGCTAATCTGCGTGTTTAATGATTATCTTTGAAACTTTTCACAATTCAACAGATCTACGCTTTGTTACGCTAAGTTGTAATCATTGCAAGAATTTCTACAAATTAAAGAAAGATTAGAGAAGATATTTTTGTTATCTGCTTCTCCCCATACCCTATCTCTTCTCCTCTACTGTCTAAAACCTTAAATCCGCCCATGACAACCGGAAAACTTGTTAATAAAGTAAATTGACACTAAATATTTAGAAAGAAAATTACACAGTTTATGCCATAAGTGGTCAACCCAAATGGTATAATAATGGGTCAGAATGCAGGAAAAGTCATTAGAGAGCACAGAGATTTTCAAAATTTTCCGGGGGAGTACACCCCCGTATCTCCCTAGCGTTAATGTCTCCGAACCTCCTTCAATGAAACCCAGCTACGGGCCTGCTGTTACAAAGAAGCCTGAGTTCAGTTTTAATCAGTTCAGTATTCAACTTCTCTTAAATAACAGAGACTTGGGAGGACGAGCAATATAAGACTGTGTCCTCTGCGTGTAGAAAAACTCTGCATTCAGATACCACCTGCGGTAAATCATTTATGTGTACGCGTCAAGCTTGACGCGTAGAACAAGTACTAGTGGCTCAAGGATCGAACCCTGAGGTACTCCAGCAAAGATCATGTCAGGAGTAGAGGTTCCGTGTTGAGTCTAAACTACTTTGGTGCGATTCATCAGATAGTCCGAGGCTGACCAGTCCTTTTCTCGCCCTAGAATCGCCATGTTCGACAACTTACCCAAAAATACAGCTTGATATACCGTGTTAAAGGCCTTACATCAAGTCTATGCTCCTTTGAATGTTATCGGAAAAGCTTAGAGCTGCCACATCTGTGACATTTCCGAAAACCATAGTGAGGGGGGCTCAAGAACTTGTGTCGTTGAAGATAGTTGTACAGTTGAAGATGTACGGTCTGCTAAAGAACTTTAAATAATACAGGCACTTTAAAAATAAGGCACCATTTGTCCATCTCATCAACCTTTACTTTTTTGAGAAGAGGAAAAACCCGCGCGAATTTCCAATCAATAGGAACTCGGGCAATTCGCAACGATGTTTTGATAATGTGCGTCGGAGGCTTGAATGAATATCTACAGACGTGCAGGTTTGTGACCCCAGCAAACAGCTGTGTAGGTGAGAGGGAATGACATACTCATCAGAGATCTCTTGAAACTTGAACGGCGTGCAAGTGCACGTATCTTGGGGTCGCGTTGGCTATGAGCACAGGCAGGCCGTATAGCGAGACAACCAGTCGTTTTGCTGCAATAGCGAAGAACTTTTTAAATGCATTTATAAACCTTTGCTTATTCGGAGAAACAGCACGGTTAATTTTTCACATTTTTCCTGGTATGATTATCTCATTGTCCTCCAAAACAATCTGTGGCCATCACCGCTCTCGTTAATCATCCGTCTATTATGCGAAGCTTTTGCTTTCCGTATATCTTTTATTACGAAAGTGGCAATAGCAACTCAGCAACCGTGACAAATTTTTAGGTGTACATTTTTTATAAAGTTAGAAACAATCACTTAACCAAAACAATAAGGGAAAAACCGACATAACTAAGAAAGTGAGCCTGAGAAAACTATCCTTACACCGTTATTTATTAGAACAATTTATAAGAACAACAAGTCCCAAATTTGGCCAAAAATTAAGAACAACGTAAGAACAATCGAGGCTGGGATTGGAAATCATAAATGCGAAGTTTACTTTTTTTTTTTAATAAAATTCCATTATTTTCCTCAAACTTGACTGTATCGAGCGTTGAAATACTCCAAATGTTAAGATCGCTTGAATTTCCATACTTTCGATATACTCGGCTTGATGATTACAAGTTATGTATATTTGCGTAATAATCATAATCTTTTATTACGAAAGCTTTCATCACATTACAGTGGTTTTCAGAAAGGTCCTATCTAATATTAAAAACTAAGTACATATAAAAGGCACTAAACACAATTAGAACAGGGCGCAGTTGTACGAAGAGTGGATAACTCTATCCAGCGGATAAATCCTTATTCAGTGGATAAAATTGGTGAGTTGTCCAATCAAAATCAAGAACGCGTCAATTTTATCCACTGGATAGCGATTTATCAGCTGGATAAAGTTATCCACTCTTCGTACAACTGGGCCCAGGTGTATAGGGTACTGAAAAAGAGAGAAAGTTCCTATCTAAGATTTAAAACTAAGTGCATATAAAAGGCACTAAGCACACTTAAAAAGAACTGGTATTTAAGATATTAAAAAAAGGATGGTGTATAACTAGCGAAAGCTATTTACAAATTAAAACATCCGCTACGTAGGCGTTGCTTAAAAATTCGTACACTCGGAGCATTTCTCGTGTCTTTCTCTAAATTGTTCCAGTTCTTCACTGATTGGTAACAGACTTTTTGTTTGCCCCAGTTTCGTCGTATACTCGACAGTCTTAACTTATATAACTTGTATAATAATTATGTATGTCACTATAAGTTAAGAGTTTCATTGAATGTTCCAAAGTCCATTGATAAATTTGTAAACATAAATGCATCGGTGGTAAAATCTTCGTTGTTCTAGCTGAGGTTCAGCCATTTCAGGGTAACAAGGGCACTGAATGCTGAACTATGGAAGGGCCTGTCGAGAATGATTTTTGCAGCCTTAATTTGTATAACCTGGAGATCATTCAGAATTGATACGTTTTCTTGCCACCCCATACAACATAGGAAAAATAGGAAGTATAAGATTATTGTAAAAAAGTAGGCGTGCAATTAAAGGAAGAAAATGCTTTATCCTAAGTAACAAACTCAGCCTTTGATTAACTTTAGTAACTACATGTTCAACATGATCCGACCAAATGAAGTCAGATGTCAGCATAATTCCGCACTATTTAAATGTGTTTACGCTAGCAAGATTACAATCAAACACAGATACGGACATGGAGGAAATATTTGCCAGTTTTGTATGGCTCCCGATCAACATGGCTTAGTCATAGAAAGATTAAGAGTAAGTTTGTTGGCATTGAGCCACAGGGCTACGTTGTAAAGATCCTTATTTAATTTGCTCTCCAGCCGGCCTGGTTCCTTGGCAAAGCATTAGAGATCTGTGTCATCAGCGTACAATGAGACATCACAAAACTTGGTTACAGCAGGTTGGTCGTTGTTGTATATAAAGAACAATAAAAGGTATATTCATTTGCATTGTTTTAGGAGCTGTTTCTTATTGATGTTCCTATGAGTATTTTTAAAGATAAGAACAGCTTAAAGAACAATCGAGGCTGAAATTTCCTGAAATTTACTGGTTCTTATAAAAAAGCGTGTATTTGATAAAATAACAATAATCAAGGCGTTTGCGGTGTCACAGATTGCTCCGAAGCATTTACATTTATTTGGGTTTAATTATGCGTACAGTAATAACAAATGATTATGAAGATAAACGAGCGATAATGTTAGGTATGAGATCCTCAAACCGTGCTCTTAAAAAAAATATGAACTAACTTTGACAATACTAGAAAGGCAAATGGAAAAATATTTTCAATCATAACTTTAAAAAATGAGCCCAAAAACGCTTTTACACAAAGTCTAAGTAAAGGTATACCAAAATAGAAGATTAAAGGAAGATTAGTGAATTAAAATTCTTCAAATATGAACTGAAACAAATTATCAATACAAGATGAAACCTTTGATTCTTTTTAATAAAAAACTTAAGAAAACAAGTCTCCTTTTTCAAAACATTAAATCAGAAAGGTATTTTCAATGCAATCAACTCTAAGGCGAACATCAACTCTGATCCAAAATGTTTGTGCTATTAGGAATTCATAGATAAAATACGAAATCAATACGTCGTGGCTACAAAATTCTTGACTTACTCGGTCTAGTCTGATTGGGCTTCGAAAAAAGATCCAGTTGCAGAAAAGCTTCATTAAAGCACAAAACAAGACCTAAGTCATAAAAACTTTAGCAGGATTAGAATCAACCAAACGGACCTTTTGCAAAACATCCGCAAAACTGTTAGGATCAAAACGTACACCAAATTGAACAGATAGAAGAAACTTTGTAACAAAAGCTTCAGCTACTGAAAAGAACCAAATTACAAAAAAAGCGATTTCAATTATTACATAGAAGGATCTCGATCATGACAAACACATGTTTACAAAAGATCGGAACCAAGATACCAAGACCTGTACTTTCTACGGGATTGAAAAGGAAACGCTGTCACATCTACTCTGACATTGCGACGAACCTCATAACTTTTGGTTATCTCTGGAAGGTTGGCAGGACCCTGGTATATTCCTCTGCAAATAATAATAATAATAACTTTATTAACGTGTCAAGTATGTCTAGCAGAGTGTAACCCTCCACTAATAGGGGTCACCTAATTAATAATTACTTAAAAAGGAAGCCATCTAAGTATCTACCTAATTTCTTGTTACAATGATATCTGTGAATTACTTATTTATAAAACCAAAGCTACAGAGATGCTGGACGCCTTTGGTTTGAATACCAACCCAGATAATCTCTTGCTCGGAATTTGAAAATTAGCAGTGAATAACAATGCCGTGAGGAAATGCTCCTCCCCCGCGCCTAAATTTTGAGTCTAGCTACGGTTCTGAAGATGATTTCCTTACAATACAATGCAAAACAATACAATATTTTATTTATCCGCGTTTCGCCCAAGAGCTACAAATCTCGTTCAAAATACGAACGTGCGTTATAAAATAAATCATGGTAAAGTATTAAAAATAGTAAAAAAATTGGTTAAAAGTACAAGTCCGTAAACTGTATGTAAGTTAGCAATATATAATCGTTGATTGTAAAGTTAACCTAGAAAATTCTACTTAAATTTAGCTAAAAGTACAAGTCAATAAACAGTATACTCATAACTAAAATATAATCATCGAATGTAAAGTTAACCTTGAAAAATTCTACTAGCATTCATAAAAATTACTAAGATACCGCTATAGGCCATTATTCATAAGATTTTGTTAAAATTTTTAAGATTTGCCGCCTTGCAGATATTGAGGGGAAGCGTGTTCCATAGTTGACTCATTAGGTATGAAAATGACTTTTTTTCCCACTGAAGGTTAAATTTATGTAAAGATAGGTTGAAACAATCGTCTCTCCAACTTCTCAATTCATCTGTATAACACTAATTAAAAAATGCTTTCGAACAAAGACTTTCAAGACAAATATAGACCCGTTGTATTCCTTCTAGCCAACAACCTCTAGATCTTAAAGGTTTAAACAAACAAACTTGTAACACGAGACTAAAGTAGGTAAACTGAGGCAAAATCTAACAAAATGCGAACACGAGCACAATAGAATGTATGATATTTTTTCTCCTTTTCTTTAATTTAATTTAGAAAAAAGACACCGCACAAAAGGACAATCCAAAAATAGATTTCTGGGTTTATGTTCCGATTACTGCAACTATAAACAAGCTCAATTGATAATCGCTGAACTCGGAAGATTAAAGCACGAATTTTAACAATGTCATCGAGGCCGAATCACAAAATATGTGTAATGCTTCACAGAAACCGGGATAAACCGAAATCGTAAGGGATTTTGATCAGTTTTTCACTACAGTTACATACACTGATATTTTCTGTACTTTTTGAACATGTGCGTGCCTTGTGCACGGTTTGCAGAGAGTTGGAAGCATGTGGGTAACAGGAAGGTGAACTCCATGAGTCAGGCTTATGTGGAATTGAAACCAAACCGGTACAAGTTTTCGAAAAACTATTTCCAGCTCGCTGAATCGGTTTTTGCGATAGTTTTCTAGTACCCTTTTGTAGGCGTGGGCGAGTTCAAATCACACGAAGGAGCTCACAAAACATGAAAAGACAATCTAGTTCCCATAGCCAAGGACGGCAAAGCAGTTTTCCTTTCGTCAACCATTTGTTCATTTTGAACAAGTTATTATCGATCGTCTTTCATGAAGAAGACAAAGTCTTAATCTCTGAAATACAACAGCTAGTATTACTGACCCTAACCCTGATTAAAAAATAAAATTACCTCCAAAAGAAGAAACCAAATAGTAAAAAGAAAACAAAGCTAAATGAAAAAAGTTAGAACTCGTAATTGCTAGCATTCTAGTCCTCTACACTACCAGTACGCCAACATCTTGAATAAGTGCTGCTCACATTCTTTTTACACTATAGAAGTGTCTACTTCTGTCGGAAATGTCATCTGCTGCTATCAATGGCAACGACTGTTTACGAAAGAGAAATTAGCGACAGCGAACTTTAAAGCATCAGGCCTTGTACTTTTGTGTGTGCCACTTACATCGTCTTAGAACCTCAGATGTTAGTACAAACAAATGCACATTTTTCTGGTTTCCTTGAAATTGCAAATAAGTAAGCGAGAATTTGGAGTCAAGTTTTAGCCCCAGCGAGTTATGACGTATTTTAAAGCTAAAACTTGTGTTAGCCGATTGAGTTTTGATCGACGCAGTCAATCTACCCGACGGGAGGTGTCGTTTATAAGGGCATAAGCTCGACTGAACTACGGTCGACCGGAATTAAGCTCGATGTTTGACTCAAATTGACGAAAGTCGAACTAAAGTATTTTATGTCGATCCGGAGTGAAGTTTCATTGGACTCACGCTAAAATAGATGTTGAGCGAATGCTTCAGCGCTCCAGAGCAACGTCCAATTAAAAAAAACATTTAGATAAATACGTACATAGAGTGCCTACGAAAAGAAAGACAGGAGTAGGAAGGCTATAAAAAGCAACAATTTTTTAATGTTAAAAGAAAAAAGGAGTCTTAACACGGGATTTCTCCAGGGATTTCTAGGATTGGTCGTCAATTTTAAGGGTATCTTTATTACACTTAAATGTCTTCATTCCTATACTTTCTGTTCTTCTTAACGGTACTTTGGAACCGATTCCCGCGTAAAACGTGAGTGACAGTAGGTAGCTACTGAAGTCTTCCCGAAAGCGACTTGTGTTTCTCGTTTAAAAAGTTGTTTGGTAATATTGCACAAAAGAAAACTTGCGTGTATGATCATTGACGACCAGGCAGATTACACAGCCTTTGGCTTCAATATAAAATCTAACTATTCAAAAAATAGAGTGAGTCAGTTCTGTTGTAATTGGTTTGGGATTTTCGTTACGGAGTCCAGTTGGGTTCTACTTTATGTGTTGAAATTGTGCGATTCATGGAGGATCCACAAGTCTACAAGGTTATAGGTTTTGTATTCTTCTTCAATATTTTGACAAATTGTTGAGAAGTAACTAGTTGAACATGTTTAAGTTCCAGAAAAAGTAAGATCGGCAATATTTCAAAACCAAATATGTGAAGGAGTAAGTATTTCATGATCCTTCGCAAATGAAGCTTGGATCGGTAAACCTAATTTCGTAATAAACAAAAGAAATAGCCATTACTGCATATCGTCAGTTGCAGGTGTGAGTGAACAAGACGACTTTGGTACTATTATAAATAAAATAAATTTTATAAATACATTTCAACTGTCAAGTAATACTGACACAGGCGGGATATCCTGCTCTCTAGATATGAGTATGTCACAGTTCGTTGTATGTATGGTGGAGAAGCCGGAGGAATACAAGTCCACGCCATACGTGCTTTTTCTTTTTAAAGTAGAATGTTACGTTCTTGGAAAAAAGTCTGCGTCGTTGCACTTTGTTTTAAGGAACGGCTTTTGATTAGTGATCCATGTAAAGAACAACACTGCCTGTGTTTCTTAACGTGCTAGAAGCATTGCCGCATTGCAAGTGTTTCTGGCGGTAAATCAATGTCAACTAGTTCTTTATTTTACATTTGATCATATTACCGAGGAATAATATATTACTGTTTGGATGCATCATTACGTGCTGGAAGCGCTGCCACATAAAAAATATGTGAGTGTCAAGAGGTAAGTTACGACAACGTCCTAAAAGCGACTTGGGTTTCTCGTTTAGAGTGTAGTTTGGTAATATCGCACAAACGTGAACTTGCGTGTATCATGGACAATCAATGGGACTACACGGCCACAGCATTCGCTGCTCTTTGGCTTCCATACTACATCAAATTATTAGGAAAGAATCATTTATACTCTTTAACCTCCAGGAATAGCTTGTTCAGGAACAAATGGAAGTTGTGAAATCTCAGTGAGTCAGTGACAGAAACATGCAGCAAAGTGTCGGACTTGACGTTTTTGCTATGGAGTTGGTTGGGTGGTAGCTACATGCATATTATGGAGAAGGCAATGGACTACACTTTATACAAGCAAGGAAAGAAAGAGTTCGTATTGTGTTCTTTCAAGGATTTGTTTTTGTTTGGCGTCCATCCAAAGGGTATCCAAGTTGCTAGATGCCTCCAGTTCTGTTTTACACGTCTGGAGCAAATCAAGTGAATGAAGAATGAGTTTTTCATGGCAGCTACCCGAAAGACAAAATTGGCTTGGGGTTTAAATTATGGAGTACATTTTGATTGTATTGGATGTTCGCGCTCACAAAGTAGTACTTGGGATGTTACTAAAAGCACTTCAACCGTTGCCACATTAAGACAACTATGTTGTAATGTATGTGTCGAAGTTGTGCGAATCATGGAGGAGTCAGCGAGCTACACGCCATAGTAGTTTATGTTCTTCTTCAATATTATGATCAGATGCTAAAAGATAGACCTCGGCGGTTGCATTGTTTCATTCTCAAGATTGATTTGGTTTAGTGAAAGGTAGATTTGCAGATGTATCGTTTGACAAATAAGTAAAAGAATGAGTGTTCATGACACTTCACGGGAGAAACTTGGTTTCGCTACAGTGTCAAGTTGGGTTGTGTGGAAATTCTCAATTTCGCAGCCGGCGGAATTCAAGGAACTACCATTCGAGGTATTTCTGTTCAAAATAGTATGAAATAGGTGATGGAAGTGGGTGACAATGGGTAACCTTCGACAACGTCCTAAAAGCGACTTGGGCTTCTCGTTTAGATTGCAGTTTGGTTATATCTCACAAACGAAAATTTGCGTGTATCATAGACAATCAGATGGACAACACGACCGCAGAATTCGTTGCTCTTTGGTCTCGGTGTTACATCCATGTATTAGGAAAGAGACAGTCAAACTCTTACACCTCTGGGAATGGTTTGTGCAAGAAAAAGTGGAACTGGAGAAAATTCAGTGAGTCAGTGACAGTCATCTGCAGCAAAGTGTCGGACTTGACGTTTTTTGCTATGGAATTAGTTGGGTTGTAGCACTGTGTATATTATGGAGAAGGGAATGGACCAGATGCTAAAAGAAAGACTCCGGCGGTTGCATTGTTTCACTGTCAGGATTGATTTGGTTTACTAAAAGGTAGATTTGGTGATATCTCGTTTGACAAATAAGTGAAAGAATGGGTGTTCATGACACTTCGCAAGAGAAACTTGGTTTCGCTATAGTTTGAAGTTGGGTTGTGTTGATTTTCTCAAACTCGGAGCCGGCGGAACTCAAAGTCCCACCATTCGAGGTGTTTCTGTTCAAAACAGTATAATTAATTATCAAAGAAAAGTTTGCAGTGAATTTTTTAAGGAACTTTTTTGTTTAATGATACATCCAAACGGTACTATATCATTATATTCCTCGGTAATATGATCAAATGTCAAACAAAGAACTAGTTGATATTGATTCACTGTTAGAAATGTTCCTTTTTTAAAAAAAGGAAAAACGAAAATATCGTCTTGACAAATAGGTGAGGGAATAAGAATTTCATGGCACTTCCCAAAAGAGCTTGGATCAGTAAACCAAATACCGTAATACGCAAGGAAATAGCCTTTACTGCAGATCGTCAGGAGCAGGTGTAAGTGAACAAGTCGGCTTTGGTCTTACTAGAAGTAAAATAACGTCATAAACACACTTCAAGTGTCAAGTAATACCGGCACAAAGATATCATGTTCCCTAGATATGAATGTCTCAAAACACGAAGGCAAATTCAGTCGCTTTGCATGGTTTATAAATGCATGAATGGACAAGGACCAGAATACTTAAAAAAACTTTTTTAATATTTTATCAGTTAACTACAATTTGAGGGGCAGCGGAACGAGATAGTGACTCCCAAATTTTAATTTAGATTAGAAACATAAATCATGGTCTTTTTTAACAGTAAAACTTTGGAACACAATACCGCCCCAAATTAGAGAAAGCGATAGCCTTGCCAAATTTAAAAAGGCACTAAACGTACATATGGGAAATGCTGAATGAGAGTATTCACATATTTGTAAACGAATTTTTTAACCAGAATAATTTTTAACATATTTTTTAAATACAATTGAAAACTTTTTAACATTAGCATTCTACTTAGTATTTTATTATGTTATTGTAATCATATTTTAGCGTTTTATAATCTTATTGTAATGTATTTAGAGCCCACACGTACATGTTTTAACGAGCTTCACTAGCTCCTAGATGTCACCTGTATAAATATAGGATTGATTGATTGATTGATTGAATATGTCACAGTTCGTCGTATGTATAACGGAGAAGCCGTCGGAATACGAGCCCTTATCCTTCCTGCTTTTTGTTTTTAGATGAGGATGTTCAGTTATCAAAGATAAGTTTGCAACGTCATGCTTTGCTTTAAGGAACGGCTTTTGTTTAGTGATCCACGTAAAGGACAACACACCCTGTATTTATTAACGGTTCTGGAGGCATTACTGCATTAAAAAAAGAGTGGATGACAGTGGTTAGCTACGACAACGTCCCAAAAGCGTTTTGGGTTTCTCGTTTAGAGTGTAATTTGGTAATATCGCACAAACAAAATTTGCGTTATCATCGACGATCAGGTGGATTAACGGAGAAAACATTTGCTGCTTTTTGGCTTCGATATTATATCCAACTATCAGGAAAGACTAAATCATACTCTTAACCTCCAGGAATAGTTTGTTCAGGAAAAAGTCGAACTGGAGAAATCTCAGTGAGTCAGTGACAGAAACATGCAGCAAAGTGTCGGACTTGACGTTTTTGCTATGGAGTTGGTTGGGTGGTAGCTACATGCATATTATGGAGAAGGCAATGGACTACACTTTATACAAGCAAGGAAAGAAAGAGTTCGTATTGTGTTCTTTCAAGGATTTGTTTTTGTTTGGCGTCCATCCAAAGGGTATCCAAGTTGCTAGATGCCTCCAGTTCTGTTTTACACGTCTGGAGCAAATCAAGTGAATGAAGAATGAGTTTTTCATGACAGCCTTCCGAAAGACAAAACTGGCTTGGGGTTTTAATTAAGGAGTACATTTTTGTTGTATTGTATGTTCGCGCTCAGAAGTTATTACTTGGAATGTTTGTAAAGGCACTTCAACTGTTACCACATTAAGACAACTATATTGTATTGTATGTGTCGAAGTTATGCGAATCACGGAGGAGTCAGCGAGCTACATGCCATAGTAGTTTACGTTCTTCTTCAATATCATGATCAGATGCTAAAAGAAAGGCACTGGCGGTTGCACTGTTTTACTGTCAGGATTGATTTGGTTTACTTAAAGGTAGATTTGGTGATATCTCGTTTGACAAATAAGTGAAGAATGGGTGTTCATGACACTTCGCGAGAGAAACTTGGTTTCACCATAGTGTGAAGTTGGGTTATGTTGATTTTCTCAAATTCGGAGCCGGCGGAATTCGTGGTTCTACCATTCGACATGATTTTTTTTTCAAAATAGTATGATAAATTATCAAAGAAAAGTTTGCAGTGAGTTTTTAAGGAACCATTTTTGTTTAATGATACATCCAAACGGTATTATATTATTATTATTATATTTCTTGGTAATATGATCGAATAACAAATAAAGAACCAGTTGATACTGTTTCACTGTCAGAAATGTTCTTTTTCTTTAGAAAAAGCAAGAACGAAAAAATTTCAGTGACGAATAAGGGAGGGAATGAGTATTTCATGACACTTCTCAAAGGAGCTTGGGTTGTTGAACCAACTATTGTAATACACAAGGAAATAGCCATTACTGCAGATCGTCAGATGCAGGTGTTAGTGAACAAGTCGCTTTTGGTACTATTACAAGTAAAATAATTTCATAAGCACATTTCATATGTCATATAATGCCGGCACAAGGATATCATGTTCTTTGGATGTGAATATGTCACGGTTCATTGTATATATGATGAACAAGCCGGAGGAATACAGGTCCACAACATATGTGCTTTTTGTTTTTAAAGTAGTATGTTCAGTTATTAAAGAAAAGTCTGCATTGTTGTGCTTTGTTTTAAGGAACGGCTTTTGTTTAATAATCAATGTAAAGGACAACACTACCTGTGTTTCTTAATGTTACTGGAAGCATTGGTGCATTAAAATAAGTGGAGGACAATAGGTAAGTTACGACAACGTTCCAAAAGCGTTTTGGGATTCTCGTTTAGAGTGTAGTTTGGTAATGTCGCACAAACGTGAACTTGCGTGTATCATGGACGATCATTCGGACCACACAGCCACAGCCTTTGCTGCTCTTTGGCTTCATTATTATATCAAATTATTATGAAAAAGGCAGTTCTACTCTGTAACCTCCACGAATAGTTGTTCAAGAAGAAGTGGAACTGGAGAAATCTCAGTGAGTCAGTGACAAACATCTGCAGCGAAGGGTCGGACTTTACGTTTTTGCTATGGCCTTTGTTTGCTTAACTTGTAGCTGCAGGTATGTGATAGAGAAGACAATGGACTACACTTTATACAATCAAGTAAAGAAAGGGTTCGTATTGTGTTCTTTCAAGGATTTGTTTTTGTTTAGCGAACCATCAAAAGGATATCCCTGTTGCTAGATGCCTCCAGTTCAGTTTCACAGTTCTGGAGCAAAACAAGTAAATGAAGAATAAGTTTTTCATTACAGCTCCCCGAAAGACAAAAGTCGCTTTGTGTTTTTATTTTTGAGTATTAATTGGGATGTTTATAAAAGCACTTCAACCGTTACCACATTAAGACAACCATATTGTATTATATGATTTGAAGCTGTACGAATCACGGACGAGTCAGTTGCAGCGAGCTACATACCAGAGTAGTTTATGTTCTTCTTCAATATCATGATCAGATGCTAAAGAAAGACTCCGGCGGTTGCATTGTTTCACTGTCAGGATTGATTTGGTTTAGTGAAAGGTAGATTTGGAGATGTATCGTTTGACAAATAAGTGAAAGCATGAGTGTTCATGACACTTCGCGGGAGAAACTTGGTTTCGCAATAGTGTGAAATTGGGTTGTATTGGTTTCTTCAAATTCGGAGCCGGCAGAATTCAACGCCCTAACATTCGAGGTATTTCTGTTCAAAATAGTATGACTAATTATCAAAGAGAAGTTTGCAGTAAATTTTTTTAAGGAACTACTTTGCTTTAATGATACATCCAAACGGTATTATACTGTTATTATTATATTTCTCGGTAATATGATCAAATGTCAAATAAAGAACTAGTTGATACTGATTCACTGTCAGAAATGTTTCTTTTTTTTAGAAGAAGCAAGAACGAAAATATCTTAGTGACAAACAAGTGAGGGAATGAATATATCATGACATTTCTCAAAGGAGCTTTGATCGGTAAACCAAATACCGTAATACGCAAGAAAATAGCCATTACTGCAGATCGTCAGGGGCAGGTGTGAGTGAACAAGTCGGCCTAGGTAATTTTACAAGTAAAATAATCTTCATAAACACATTTAAAATGTCAAGTAATGCTTGCACAAGGATATCATGTGCTTTAGATATAAATATCTCACAGGTCGTGGTATGAATGATGAAGAAGCCGTCGGAAAACAAGGCGATATCGTACATGGTTTTTGTTTTTAGATGAGGATGTTCAGTTATCAAAGATACGTTTGCAATGTAATGCTTTGCTCTACGGAACGGTTTTGTTTAGTGATCCATGTAAAGGACAAGACTGCCTGTGTTCCTTAATGCTACTGGAAGCATCGCTGCATTAAAATGAGTTGGTACGACAACGTCTCAAAAGCGTTTTGGGATTCTCGTTTAGAGTGTAGTTTGGTAATATCGCACCAGCGTCCATGCGTGTATCATGGACGATCATTCGGACCACACAGCCACACCATTCGCTGCTCTTTAGCTTCATTCTTATATCAAATTATTAAGAAAAAATCACTCCTAATCTCTAACCTCCACGAATAGTTGTTCGAGAAGAAGTGGAACTGGAGAAATCTCAGTGAGTCAGTGACAGACATCTGCAGCGAAGGGTCGGACTTGACGTTTTTGCTATGGATTTGGTTTGGTTGAAGCTGCTTGTATATCATGGAGAAGACAATGGACTACACTTAATACAATCAAGTAAAGAAGAGCACGTATTGTGTTCTTTCAAGGGATTATTTTTGTTTGGTTATCCATCCAAAGAGTAACGCTGTTGCTAGATGCCTCCACTTCTGTTTTACACGTCTGGAGCAAATCAAGTGAATGAAGAATAAGTTTTTCATTAAAGCTCCCAGAAAGACAAAAGTGGCTTGGGGATTTGATTATCGAGCGTATTTTGGTTGTATTGTATGTTCGTACTCAGAAGGTATTACTTGAGATGTTTATAAAGTCACTTCAACCGTTGCCACTTTAAGACAACCATGTCGAGGCTAAGCGAATCATGGAGGAGTCAGCGAGCTACATGCCATAGTAGTTTATGTTCTTCTTCAATATCATGATCAGATGCTAAAAGAAAGACTCAGGCGGTTGGATTGTTTCACTGTCAGAATTGATTTTGTTTAGTAGAAGGTAGATTTGGTGATATCTCGTTTGCCAAATAAGTGAAAGAATGAGTGTTTATGACCTTCACGAGAGAAACTTGCTTTCGCTATAGTGTGAAGTTGGGTTGTGTTGATTTTCTCAAATTCGCAGCCGGCGGAATTCAAGGCCCCTCCTTTCGGGGTATTTCTGTTCAAAATAGTATGATTAATTATCAACGAAAAGTTTGCTGTAAACTTTTTAAGGAACATTTTTTGGTTAATGATACATCAAAACGGTGGTATATAATTATATTCCTCGGTAATATGATCAAATGTCAAACAAAGAATTAGTTGATATTGATTCACTGTCAGAAATGTTTCTTATTTTTAGAAAAAGCAAAAATTGAAAATATCTCGGTGACAAATGAGTGAGGGAATGAGTATTTCTTGACACTTCTCAAAGGAGCATGGATCGGTAAACCAAATACCGTATTACGCAAGGAAATAGCCACTAATGCAGATCGTCAGATGCAGGTGTTTGTGAACAAGTCGGCCTTGGTACTATTACAAGTAAAACAAACTTCATAAGCACATTTCATATGTCAAGCAATGCTGGCACAAGGATATCATGTTTTCTAGATATGAATATGTTACAGTTGGTCGTATGTATGATGGAGAAGCTGGAGGAATACAAGGCCATATCATACGTTCTTTTTGTTTTTAGATGAGGATGTTCGGTTATCAAAGATAGGTTTGCAATGTCATGCTTTGCTCTAAGGAACGGCTTTTCGGTTTAGTGATCCATGTAAAGAACAACACACCCTGTGTTTCTCAACGGTTTTGGAAACATTGCTGCATTAAAATGAGTTGGTAACAATAGGTAACTTACGACAACGTTCCAAAAGTTTGGTAATAATGCACTAGCGTCCATACGTGTATCATGGATGACCAATCGGACTGCACAACAACAGCAAATTGCTCTTCGGCTTTATTTATATATTCAATTATTAAGAAAAAGTCAGTTTTACTATTTAACCCCCAAGAAAAATTTTGTTTAGGAAAAAATTGAAAAAGAGATGTCTCGGTGAGTCAGTGACAGACATCTGCAGCAAAGAGTCGGACTTGATACACTTAATACAATCAAGTAAAGAAAGAGTTCGTATTGTGTTCCTTCAAGGGATTTTTTTTGTTTTGCGATTCATCCAAAGGTCATTGCTGTTACTAGATGCCTCCAGTTCTGTTTTATTGGTCTTATACAAAACTATTGAGGGAAGAATGAGTATTTCATGACATCTCCCTGAGAGACAAAAGTGGCTTGGGATTTTAGTTTTGCAGTGCAGTTGGGTTGCGTTGTATGTTCGCGCTCAGAAGGTATTACTTAGGATATTCTTAAAAGCACTTTAGCTTACCATATTTAAACCACTATATTGTATTGTATGTGTCGAAGTTGTGCTAATCATGGAGGAGTCAGCGAACTATATGCCTTAGACTCTGGCGGTTGAATTGAATAGGAGATATCTCGGTTGAAAAATAGGTCAAAGAGTGAGTGTTCATGACACTTCGCGAGAGAAACTTGGTTTCGCTGTTGTGCGTGAAGTTGGGTTGTGTTGATTTTGTGAAATTCGGGGCTGGCGGAATACAAGGCCCTACCATTCGAGGTACTTTTGTTCAAAATAATAAGATCAATTTTCAAAGAAAAGTTTGCATTAATATTTTTAAAGGAATTATTTTTGTTTAATGATACATCCAAACGGCATATGGTATCGTTTTATCTATAGATACCAACACTTCCATTTTGTATGTCTAGTTTCCTGCCGTATAAAAACTAATGGGTAAAAAAACTAATTCATGACAGCTCCACGAAAAAAAAAATGACTTGGGATTTTGTTATGGAGTGCAGTTGGGTTGTACTATATGTTTTTAAATTGTGCGAGTCAGAGAATCCAGCAGGCTAAGACACCATAGTATCTCATGTTCTTCTTTGGTGTTATTATCAAATGTTAAACAAAGAACTAGTTGATATTGTTTTACTGCCAGAAATCATTTTGTTTAGAAAAAGTGAGAGTCAAAATATCTCGGTGACAAATATTTGAGTAAAGGAGTATTGGGGTGATGCTCGATATACCAAGTAAGGTGCCATCATTCATTGTCTCATAGTGACAGTACATTGTTGTGCAGTTTGTGACGCACCTCAGGGCTCGTTGTCACTTGATATATTGAACATAACTTGAGTAGTTCATTACACTTCGCACAAGGAGCTTGGTTCACTATGGAGTGTAGTTAGTTGTGTTGAGTCACATCTACAAGGGGCAGAGCCATCACTGTAGATCTTTAGGTACAGGTGTGAGTGGAAAACAAGCTTTGGTGTTAGAGCAAATAAAACAAAGTTCATGAAAAGGGTTAAAAAGTCAGATAACATTGGAGCATGGAATTTAAGTTCTCTAAATATGCACATCTCGCAGTTCTATGTAAAATGAAGGAGCCGGCGGAGTGCATCTAAGGCCATATCAAACGTGCTTCATCTTTTTAAAGTTGTATGTTCAATTATCACAGAGTGGTTTGCTTTGTCTTGTTTTAAAGAACGGCTGTTGTTTAGTGATTAATGTAAAAGACATCACTTTTAGTGTTTGTTTACGGTACTTCGAAACACTGCAGCATAAAAGAGAACGAGTGAGTGACAATAGGCAACTAATGACAGCTTCCCGAAAGCGACTCGCGTTTCGCGTTTTGAAGGTCGTGTGGTTCTGTAGCATAAACCAAATTTGCATGTATCTCGGACGATCAGCGGACTGTATCGCCATAGCATTTGCTGCAGTCAGTTGTACTCTCCAGGAATGCTTTTTAGTGAAAAGTAGATCTGGAGATATCTCAGTAAGTCAGTGACAAAAAGGAAATAAATAAGTATTTCATGACAATTGCCCCCAAGGGTCAGACTTGGAATTTTTGGCATGGAGTGTAGTTGGATTGTAGCTGCGTGTATCATTAAGAAGCCAATGGAAAACACGGCCCTACAGTTTGCTGTTCTTCTTCAGTAATACACGCAACAAGTAAAGAAGGAACTGATCCGTATTGTTTTCCTTCAAGGAATTGTGTTTTTTTTGGCGATCCATCCAAAGGGTATCATTGTTATAAGATACCTCCAATTCTATTTTACACGTCTATTACAAAGCTAGTGAGCGAAGAAATAGTATTTTATTACAGCTCTCCGAACAACGACAGTTACTTGCATTATTGGAGAGGGGGTGTTTGGAGTGCAATTGGGTTTTCTTGTAAGTGATGAAATTGTGTGAATCACCTGAGCCAACGAGTTACAAGGCCATATTTTCTTATATATTCCTCTTCAATATTAAAGTCAATTGTTAAAGAAATATAGTCAGTTATATATATTGTTTCACTGTCAAGAATGAAAACACCCCAAAGGATGAAAACGGTTTTGATTTTTTGTTATGGAGTGCAGTTGTATTGCAGTTTGTAAAGTTGTGCGAATCATAGAGGAGGCAGCGGCTTACAACGCCGTAGCATTTTATGTTCTTTATTATTATGATCAAAAGTCAAAGAAAGGACAATGTTGATAATGTTTTACTACGAGAAATTATTCTTTCTAAAAAATGGGAACTGGGAATATCCCAGTGACAAATAGGTGAGTGAATGAGGGTTTCATGACACTTCGCGAAAGGAGCTTGACTCGCTATAAAGTGTAGTTGGGTTGTGTCGAATCTACTTAATCATGTAATCCACAAATTAAAGGGCAGCCCATCACTGCAGATGAAGGTACAGGTGTGAGTGGACAAGCAAGCTTTGGTGTGAGTGCAAGCAAAATAAAGTTCACAAAAACGTTTAAATGTTTAGAGCATGGACTGAAGGATTTCTAAATAAGAGTGTATTGAAACTCCATGTATCATCGAGAAGCCGGGCGAAATACAAGGCCATAGCATTTGTTGTTTTCCTTTTTAAAACGGCAAACTAAAATATCAAAGATCGTTTGCTTTGTCTTGTTTTGAGGCACGGTTTTCGTTAGGTGTTCATCTACAAGACATCACTCCCTGTGTTTTGATCTTAACGGTACTGGAAAGACTGCTGCATAAAAAAACTAGTGAGTGACAAAGGTAACTAATGACAACTTCACAATAGCGAGTTAAATTTCTCCTTTAGAGTGTACTTTGAGTCATATCACACCAGCTAAACTGCGTGTATTATGGGCGATTAGGTGAGCTCCGCCACCTTACCACTCGTTGCTCTTTGGCTTCAGTATAATATCCAATTATTAAAAAAAAACTCAGATGTACTCTTTAACCTCTAGGAACGCCTGTGTTTAGTATAAAATTGGAACTTTAAATATCTCAATGATTCAGTGACAAATAAGTACGTAAATGCCAACTGCACCGAAGGATCGTACTTAAAATTTTCATTACGGAGTGTAATTGTGTTGCAGCTGTGTGTATCATGAAGTAGAAAACAGACATTGCGGCCCTACAATTGCATCTTTTCCTCAATAAAACATGCTATCCTTAATTAAAGAGTTTGAATTTGTTTTCCTTCAAGGGATTGTTTTTGTGTGGTATTCCATCCAAAGGGTTTCTGTTATACTAAATACCTACTGTTCTATTTTACACTTCTAGTTTTCTGTACAAAACTGGTGAATAAAGAGTTAGTGTTACAAGACAGCTCCCCATAAGACGAACGTGACACGGAACTTTGTTGTTGAGTGTATTTCGGCGGTATTGTATGTGTCGAGTGTCGTGTGAATCATGAAGGAGCCAGCAAGCTGCAACGCCGTAGTATTATAAATTCTTATTTAGTACTATGATCAAATGTCAAAAAAGGGCCAGTTAAATAATTATTGTTTCACTTCGAGCAATATTATTGCTAGACAGAAAAAAAGGGTGTTAATATCATGGTATTAAATAAGTCAGTGAATGAGTGTGTCATGATACTTCTTACAAGGAGTTTGTTTGGTAGTGTTGTATTGTATTGTTTATGCCTAAGTTGTGATATTTCACGGGAAGAACTTAGGTTTTGTTATAGAGTGAAATTGGGTTGTGTTGAATATGTCGAAGTTCAATTCAGCTTCAGCGAGTCAGGAAATGAGACAACTTCCCAAAAAACGAAAAGGTCTAATTTGGAATCTTTTTATAGACAGTGAATACGTTGTGTTGCGTTGTATATATATCGAATCACTAGGATCTACCGTTGGAGTCACCGTTAGTGCCTACATGGCAAAGAACGCCATTTTAAATTGAAATTAAAAAGTTAAGTATTGGGTAAAGAAACATTTTAAAACTTTTTAATTGCCTTCACTGTGACTGAAATTAAACCTTTAATGAGAAGGATCGGCGGGAAAGCAAGCTCCCAATTTAATTCACTCTAGTTGCTTGTTTTTAATTGGAAAACGAAAAGTTGAGGAAAAGTTAAGGAAAAAATGTTTGAGGAAAGACACTGCTTGAAGTAAAGTAACCCAACGTTGATGAATTCGCCGTTTAAAATTTTGGAGACATATGGAAGACAGGGTAGATCGTTCAAACAGTGTTGTATCAATTGCCACAAGTAGGTAAAAAAAATTGTAAGCGGTGTAGCCAACAGAAATTTTGAAAAGTTTGAGATTTACTGATCTGCACCGGCTCAACAAGGAATCTCTTGAATTTTATGATTTAAATCCAAGATTCAAGAAAAGTTTCCTGTAGAAAACCACTGGTAATTTAACCTTACATTAACTGACGTAATCGATTTCTTTTGTACGGTTGTTCTTCTGATAATGTATTTTAGCGAAGCGAATTCCCGCCAGCTGAAATCATTACTCTTATACAAACATTGAAAGGGAAGCTAGAAAGTGTACACTTTTTCTCGCCAATTCATCTTCAGTCTTCGAATGTGTAAATAAATGTATGTATGTATGTATGTATATATATATTTACATAAGGGCGTCGGTAAAGCTAGCTTACTTCTGCTGAACTACAGACTGATAAATTATGAGTTTTCGAACTAATAGTTTTGTTAACAGTTTTACATGGATTACAACGGGAAAAAGTATTTGCATTGTATTTTTATTCTATCTGCTAAAAGGTGTAAAAAGAGACGCACTATGAGACAATCGAAGTGAATCCTTCTTTCATCGTGAATGACAAGCCAGCATACAACAGAGCTAGGCTCCAAATTTGCTATGCTTCCAAAATGATAGGAAAAGCTTAAACATAATGAAACGGAACAAGAAAAAAATAAGTTCAAAATAGTACTTATTAACTGAAACAATAAATAATTTACAAAATCTAAGTTTGGACTGACCTGTTTCAAACGACAGACGAACAAACAACATCCGTTGGTAGGAGAAGGATGTCTTCGGGAAAGCAGCATTTTATAGGACGGACAGATTTTTATGGTAAATGTTTTGTCGGTTTAAAATAGAAAGAGTGGGCTTTCAAACTATGTAGAAGGAGTGCATTCTAAGAGTTACCACTACGCACAAAAAGATGGCAGAAGCTAGTTCCATAGTCTTGGGATGTGGTTGAAGCCAGAGCTCTGGATTAGTTTCAGTTGGTTCTTCAAATAGGGAACAACAATATCAAAAGGAAAATTCAAGCGGTTGATTGCATTTGGTTTTTTGGTTTAACAAAATTATTTAGAGAAAATTTGTACAAGCGAGTGCGATATCTGAAAAAGAATAGAAGATATTTCTTTTTATCAAAAATGAGTTTGCATAGGTTCAAGCTTTACAAGGTGGTCGTTGTAGTTTTGATCTCTCTTTTAGGGCAACAGCATATCTGCTTTTAACTAAAACTTATATTAGCTGTATTTTACAAAATTTCTTTTACAGTTATTTGGCATTTATTATAAGAAACTCCACCCTTAAACACGTTGCATCCTCCTAAGATGCTAAAAATCAACGAGTACAACTTATTTCTTTATTTTTGTCATCGCCTTCGGCGTAAGTTTTTTCTGAAATTCTGATCATTCTACTAAAATTACCCTTTGTTTGATAAGTATTCTTTTTTGCCAAACTGATTTAGTTCATTTTTAAAGTACAGTAAGGTGGTGTATTGGTGGAACTTTTAATGGAAACAGTTTTGGATCCAAGACTGAATAGATATACACGACAAAAAGTTATGAAACGAAGTATTAGTATACGTGTATATGGCACTTGGGGCTCGGAAGGGGTGTGGCGTCACCTTCCAAATTCCTTGCGGCCTTATGTTGGTGCACTGTTAGCGTTTGTCAGTGGTAGTTTAACTAGTGGTTGTCAAACCTGTTTCTACTGGCTTGACTGGTTTCAGTGACAAAAAAAACTATTATTAAACTACCCCGCGTCAATCACAAGAACACGTGATTACCATATTAAGCACCAAGAATTTTTTTTGGAGCGAACCCTTTATAAGCTGATGCAAGCATCAACTCTTTCAGTCAGTCAAAGTGGAAATAACAAGTTTGTCAAGGAAAAAGGGGAGAACAAAGTTCTGATTTCCAGAGCATTTGTTGTTTGAACTCATTGTGGATCTGGAGCTTTGCAAAATTTCTTCCACATCCTGATACCAGTAAGTGAACATTTCTCCAGCATCTTTATTAGAGAGATTTCTGCTTACGATGTTTAGATGAGTTCCGAAACCTTGCCAAAAAGGTATATCGTTCCGGTTATTTTCTCTTTTGTTTATTTCTTTACAGTGAAACATTCTGTTCTCACTCCCGTGAATGTTACTTGTTTATTTATCTATTTATTTTCATTTATTTACCACACTAATAAAATGGAGAAAGAATAGCATTATGAATGGCAAAATGTGTGTTATGGCTCGCACAATTAAGCTTAGCTCCAAACCAAGTGTGGCCGTTAAAGAAAAATTCAAGTACACTTAATGTTCTAAAATGTTCATGTCCAATAATCCTGGGCCCGGTTGTTCAAAGCCAGATTAATGCTAATCCTGGACTAACTGTATAGATTTTATTAAAAGTTAATCCAGGATTAGTACTAGCCTGTCTTTGAACAACCGAGCCCTGACTAATAGCTACACGTTGGTGGTAATTTGATGCTGTATTCTGAGTGACATTTTGGGCAAACAGATTTCCATGAAGGACAGTTTTTTACATCGAATGAAGAGTTCGTATCATTTTCAGTATTATTATACTAATAATATTTTTGTTTTAACTATTTTTTTTTATTGTTGTCTTAATTATTGTTGTCATCGTTATTAATTGATAATTATCTGTATAATTATGTTTGTTATTATAATTATAATTATTATGATTATTATAATTATTGTCATTAGTGAGTTCTTTTTTTCCCCGGTTTTCATTTTCGCATAGTAAAAACATATCAGTCAATTAATCAATTTGTTTATTTGCCTATCAATCCAACTGGTTGGTAGATGGAACGACTTATTAAGACTGAAAAGAATGTTTATTTCATAATTTAAAATCATTTATATTGACATCGTTACTCTTTGTTATGAGTTGATAGTCACGTGTTATATGATAGACACTGAAAGTCAGACAAGCAGAAACTTGAAGACCAGTTTTTCATTTACCTATTTACCTATTTATTTATCTATCTATCTATTTATTTATTTATTTATTGATTGATCGATTGATTTGTTTACTTACTTACTAACTTGCTTACTTACTTACTTACTTGCTTACTTACTTACTTACTTACTTACTCACTTACTTACTTACCTACTTACTTACTCACTTACTTACTTACCTGCTTGCTTACTTACTTACTTACCTACTTACTTACTTACTTACTCACTTACTTACTTACTTACTCACTTACTCACTTACTCACTTACTCACTTACTTACTTGCTTACTTACTCACTCACTTACTTACTTACTTACTTACTTACTCACTTACTTACTTGCTTACTTACTTACTTCTTTTTATTTATTGACTTTGTCTGTTGTAATATTACAAGATGTGATCTTAGGATACAAGGAGGGGCCAAGGCCAAACTGCGTTTACCCTTAAAGTGGCTCAAAGGATTTTACAAAAAATTACAAAATTCTTTCTTTCTTTTTTCTTTCTTTCTTTCTTTCTTTTACTAGGGTTGCACTTAGTTATGACGTCATAGTGACGTCAGCTAACTCACTTCCTCCTCTCGTGTGTTTGTTGTTAAGGTAAGTTTATCTTTTTAAAAGTAAAGTACACAAATCGTGTTTAAAATTAGTAGAATGGAAACTTTAAACTGCTACGAAATATTAACAGTTTTCCAGCATTGCGATTTGAATCAAGATTTGAATTAAGTTTTGCTGCAAAGGCTGAAACAATAACATAACCGAACTTTACGTTGTGTAACCATGCGATATTTGTATCAGTAGTTAAAAAAAAATTCGGTAGATATCAGTTAGATCTGCTTGATTTCATCAAAGTTCATTTATGAATCTAACGCTAAAGTGAGAAAGTAATAACATAATCTCCTCGATAATGTTACATTCGACACCAGTGAAACCCATGCTTGGAGAATGAGAGCTTTTTCAAGCCTTGGTTTGCAACAGACGCAATAAGTTTATAGTCGCGGGCTGCAGCGGAATAATGAATACCGATTGACCAAATATGGAAACAAAAAAAAAGAAAATGGAGCATTTGGCGAATTATCAGTAATGGAAAATGATCATTGAATTATGAGATAAAATGAAAAAAAAAAACAGCCTTTGCGTGTTGTCTTTCACATGGATGACACGGTTCTAAAATAAGACTGCTGATCTTTTATTCAACCCCGGCTGTGCTCTAGATCCCGGCGATACGAAAACAAATCTTGGTTTTCCAAGCCTATCGATTAGACACATCTGTGCTATAAGTGCCTTTTTTTTGTTGAATATCTCGCGCTGCACGCAAGTAAAACGCTAAGAGAAGGTTCATGATTTTTTTAACACAGTTTAATTGGAGAGTCAGAGTTTCTTATTGATGCTTTATTGATTAGACAAAATTGCTCTACATTAGAAAACTTCAGTGCATCACACAAAATATTGTCAGAGATAACTCAAGACTCGCGCAAAAGGCACTGTGAAATACACGGCTTTAAGGGACGTCAGTATATCACGCAGTGCAGGGCAAATCTTACGTATACTGTAGTAGTCCTAAAAGCAGATCAAATAACGTTTGCCGTAATCCGTGTATTGGTTCTGCTTGATCATCAGTAGCATTTGTAACACAAGAGACTAAATGCAGGTTTTAGTCAGTTTTGAGTCATAAGACTCATTGCGATAAAGATCGAACACATGGCAAACAAAATGAGTTGATTCTGGATTGCACAAATCATATGACACTGACAATGTCGCGTAAAATCTACCACCATGCAATGTTTTTCTTCCATTTTTTGAAGACTGTTTTGGCAGCATGCCTCTAGACCCTCTTCTTGCCTTGCGCCTTTAATTCGGCGCTCGTAATGCCTCATGAATGGTGAGCACGTAATTTAATGTTTCTGTGCTTGGAACCTTCTTGTTCTTTTGATACAGTTTAAGTGCTGCAACTACATGCTTTTTCATAAAAAAAAACTTCATAAGAAAAAGGAGGATCAAATTTGACCAAAAATGAAGAACAAGCTAACAACAATCCAGCTAGGCTGAGATTTGGAATAATGAATGTAAAGTTTACTTTTCTTTAACAAAATTCGATCATTTTCCGCAAAATTGATTTTATCGAGCGTTAAAATACTTCCAAACGTTGTGATCAATCGAATTTCTATTGCGATTTATTCGGCTTTATTCCTGATCACAAGTTAGGTGCTTTTGCCATACTTTAGGAGTTGTTTCTTACTGCTGTTGTTCTTATAAACTAACTAGGGCGGCCTCAGCCAAGTGGTCATGGTTCATCAAGCAGGCGGCAAGCTCGGCAGTGGTGACCGCCCCAACATCTCTCTTTACTGTGCCCACAAATGATGTCGCAGATCTTCTTGGGCGACGTTTGCCGTGGGTTGGCTCCCACAAACCAAATCAAAATCAAAATTTTTCAATAATTAACTGCAATATAAGAAGTCTGTCAGCAAATTTTGATAATATGACAGATATGCTATCTAATATATTTTTCCCCTTCTCTTTGATTGGAATTACGGAAACGAAAATAAGGAGCGATCAGTCTCCAATTATGAATATTGATCTTCCCGGATATCAGTTCGTATCCTAACCAACTCTTTCTGACTGGGGATGTGTCGCCTTCTATATTAAAGATAAGTTACAATTCAAAGTTAGGTCAGACCTGTCATCTAAAACAGAAGACTGTGAATCACTGTGAATTGAAGTCAACAATGATTCCCATTCAAATTTAATTTGTGGTATTGTTTATCGACATCCCAACGGGAATTTGGACAATTTCATCGAATATCTATAAAAGCAAGCAAAGAGACAAAACATTGTACTATGCAAGGAGACTTCAATTTGTGTGTATAGAAATAAATTAAGTCACCTCTTAAAAATAATCAAAAAGCAATGTTATAGTGATTATTTTCTAGACTGTGCCGGCGACGGAAAAAAGATTTGGAAAGGAATAAGATAAATTGTTCGATGTAAGGCAACAACTGGTCAGAAATCCATAAAGATTGTGGAAAATGAAAAAGAAAATATCAAACCCTAGAGAAGTTGCAAACAAATTTAATAACTATTTTGCGAACATAGGCACTGACACTACAAGTAAAATTCCTGAAGTCAGCAAAGATCCTTTGCAATACTTGAACCAACCTGGACTTGATAGCTTTTTTGTATCCCCAACCTCAACCAAGGAAATTGAAACTGTAATTGGCAACTTAAAGTCTGGGAAAGCCGTTGGCCCTTCGAGCCTGCCAGTAGATATTTTGAAATTATTAAAAGAGTGTAGTTTCAGAACCACTGGAATTCATCTTTAATGCTTCATTTGAAATTGGAATTGTCCCAAGCAATTTTAAGCTGCAAATGTCATTCCAATCTTTAAAAAAGGCTCTAAATATTGCATTAGTAACTACAGACCCACTTCCCTTCTATGAGTTTTTAATAAGATCATAGAAAAACTAAAGTTTAATAAATTAATAAAATTCTTAAAGAAATATGATATCTTTTTCGAAAAACAATTTGGCTTTAGGGCAAATCACAGCACAGAGCATGTGATATTATGCGTAATTGATAGAATACAAAAAGCAATTGAAAACCGCTACTATTCGTGTGGAATATTTTTGACACCATTGATCATACGATTCTAATTAAGAAATTAGAGTATTATTGCATTCGAGGGGTAGCCAAAAAATGGTTTATCTCAAACTTCAGCAATCGAAGACAGATTGTTACTGTTTTAAATGGTGTACAATCTGAAGAGAATAACATAACATGTGGAGTACCTCAAGGATCAGTTCTTGGGCCTTTGCTTATTCTGATATATGTAAATGATTTTCACAGCTGCTCAGATCTATTTGATTTTCATATGTTTGCAGATGACGCCAATCTGTTTTATGAAAGCAATAATATCGCATCTCTAGTAACTATTGTAAATAATGAACTAGGAAAAGTGTATACATGGTTGTGTGCAAACAAACTCTTACTCAATATAGACAAATCAAATTTTGTTATTTTTCATCCACCGCAAAGAAATATCCCAAATCAAAATCTATATGTTACAATTAACAAAATTTGTTTGAAAAGAGAGTTTCATGTTACTTATCTTGGTGCCAAAATTGACAACCATCTAAGTCGGAAAAAGCATATTGAACACACTTGAAAAAAGATAAGAAGAAGTATAGGCATTATCTGCAAGATTCGCCATTTTATTTCCAAAAATATATTAGTAAATCTCTATTAGTCTCTTATTTATCCTTTTTAACGTATGGCCTTACTAGTTGGGCAATACTTATGAAAGTAATTCAAAACCGATCTACATATTGCAGGAAAAGGTGTTACGTCTCATGTCTTCTCTGCATTTGACCACCCATCTAGCCCAATGTTCAAATGCCTGAAGATTTTAAAATTCTCTGACATAGTCACTTTTCAGAATGCAGTTCTTATGTATAAACTTCACAACAACATGTTGCCACATGCATTCAAATCATTTTTCAATAAAGTTGATCAAGTGCATAAATACAACACTCGACTAGCTGCAAAACAGTCTTACTATATCCAAAAAGTAAGAATTAACTATGGAATTTTCAACTTAAGATGTAAAGGTCCTAACATCTGGAATGCTATTGATACCGACATTAAAAATTCTTCCCTCTCTAGCTTCAAAAAGAAGCTTAGACTGACATACTTAGATAAATATTAATGCTGATTTTTCTTTAGTTTCTAACTTTTAGTTTATACATTGGACTCCGTGTGGAGTGTGTCTGGCAAATGTCTCCATCTGGCTTCAAGCAAACGGTTCATTGTACGAAAACATAACCAATGATTTATAACCTGGGATACTGATACTCTCTGCTATAAGTTGGCTGCGACTTAACAGAAACACACCAACCCCAAAATATGCAGGAAACACAAAAATATACCACGATGGCCTATAACACTGTTTTGACCTGGTGTAGAACTAAAGTAATGACTAATGAACTTACAAGTAGCTTACGACCAAACTAGATACAACCACTGAATCTGTTCATAGCGGGTGGAGTAGGAAAGAGAAAAGTGTTATACTATTAAAATAATTTTTCATACTGCAGGAAAAACATTTAGACATGCTACATTAAACCAAGAAATGACCACGGTTTTCTTAGTGGCTCCAGCTGTATACATACCAACTTAACAAAGTCACACGAGACTTGTTATCAAAGAGATACTAACAAAAAGCGAGTTCGATGTGCTGGCAACGAAAGCCGGAGGTCGTTGCGAGCGTGAAGTGACTTTTTGTGTTGACTTGGCGATTTTCCCTTTCGTAAACAGTCGTTGCCATTTGGAACAGTCGTTGCCATTTGGAACAGTCGTTGCCATTCCGAACATGTCAAATAACAGTCTTGTCGTTTTCATGAAGATGACAACGTCTTGATAACGGAATATCAAAAAAAAATTATACTAACCCTGACCATGACCCTAGTCCAAACCAACACTAGTTCTAAAAAAGGAAACTAAAAAGAAAAAAAGAAATCAAAAGCTAAAAGTTAAAAAAATACCGTGTTTCGAACCCGTGATCAATTTAGTTCAGTTGAACACTACCACTACGCCAACAACCTGATCGATGCCGTTCACATTCTATTTTCCGTATGAATATTAAAAACGGCATCCACTGTTGCTGGAAATGGCAACGACTGTTCCAAATGGCAACGACCGTTTACGAAAGGGAAATTAGCGTCGACTTGTAGCAAGTCCAACATCAACTCTATTTTAGCAATTCTTAAAGATGTTGGATCTACACTATTTGCTATGTCTGGCCAAAAGAAAACACAATTACGTAAGACACTGTCGGAACTAAAGCTAATAACATTTGATGAGGCTTCTATGGTTGAAAATACAACGTTGCTCAAATTTATCAGAAGTTAAAATAAATTTTTGAACTCCAAGCTGTTTTCTGGTGTTAATATCCCTGCTTTTGGCGACCTGTATCAATTGCCATTTATTCGGGAAAGGCCTGTTTTTGAAAATTACAAAAATGGCGGTACAATTTATGTCATCCAAGGCACATTTTTAAGATATTCAACTCTAGCTGTCATCAATATAACTTCACTACTGCTTTTGCTTAAAGCTGTTGATACGTTGTGTGTAAGTATCCGACACATGTTACAAAGCAAGACATTGATAAGCTGTTTGCTAAAGGTCGCTCTGGAACGGGTGGCTTATAGGTTCTGTTGTATTTTTGAAGAAGACGCAAGAGAAATGTTCACCACAACTATTGATATTGCAGACAGACTTATGATGGCCAGATTGGCGGAACTGTTAGAATCAGTTGTACTAGTTAAGTTCACAGACTCTTATGTTAAATAAAACAGAGTTGTTCATATTGTGTCAGTGTTAGCTAAAATTAATGTAAGAAAAGACAGTGGGTCGTCTTGAGAGATACAAAGAATAGTCCGAATACACTTTCCTCTATCCTTAGCTTGGACATCATGCACTGTTCACAAAGTTCAAAGATTGACAAAAGAAAACATTGTTGATAGTTTGGAATTGTTTAGAAAAATACAATTTGGATATGGACAAACATACATGTTTTGCAAAATCTTTAGCGGATGTTCACGTTCTCGGAAAATTATTTATAACAAACAAATACGGGCAGATCCTCGAGTACATCAAGAATACATGTATCAAAGACTATGCGATGCGTCACTAGCAGCTGTCAAGACGTAGTGACAGCCAGCAGGTTCTTCTGCTAAATGTGCGATCTCTTCCAAAACAAAGATCGATGTTAAATGTGATCCAACTACTTTCAGGTCAGACATGTTGCTATTCACAGAAACACAGCTAAGACTAACAGACTTAGATAGTGAAATCAGTGTGAACTTAACAGTTTTTTTTTTCCAGAAGCACAGTTGAACAACCAGGTTATAAATATTTCCTCCTTGTTTTTAGTATCATATCACTCGAAAGGATAACAGTTCTTTTGCTATAATTACCGAAAACAGAGCTGTAACATGCGACAATTTGTAGCCCAAATAATGCTCATTGTTCTAACTTACAATTATATTTTGGTACGACTCTTATATTGATGGTGGGCACACTCCGAAACTGATAAGCAAATTGTCCAAAGCCCTACCTTTGTTTCATCTGAAAATTTAATAGATCACATCAAATATACATCGATGGCAATGTTTTCAGTGTTGTTCAGAATTCTGTCAGTGTACACTATTCTGATCATGAAGCAACTAATGTATCTCTAAATCCCTTCTGACAGTCATTTCAGTCTTTGGGTATGTACGAGTTTCGAAAGTTTAACTTATGAAAAACAATAACATCAAGTTTTTGTCGGCAGTTGCATGCTGATAGATCAAATACAGTAATAAGTATTGCATTTAAACATTTTCACTTTCAAGAATGTTAAGTGACGAGTTTCTAATTCTCATGACGTATCTCCATGTTACTCATTTGAGGTAGTCATGCATTTCACCATGAATTAAAACTCTTTATTCTCAACCAATCACTGTGATTTTTACTGATACAGTAAAGAACAGATAAAATGTTGAGAAATCAAGGAAGTGAAAGAGTTAAATTATTAAAAGATATTCTAAACTAGTCATTGCTTGACCCACAAAGGCAACCCGGCTCTCACACCTGATCTTTCTACGACTATTTTAAAAAAATGTTTTCATGTTAATTAATTGATCTTGTAAGTACCTATAGTATGGGGTCCAATCTAGCTAAAGTGTTCAAAAGTATAACTATAACAGTTTTTGATGTATAATCTTGTCTCTTTCCTATAGAACAGGATGATGTTTATTAAATAAAAGAACTATTATTATAATTGAAACAAAAAGTAATGAAAAATATACAAGATGAAACAGTTGAAGAACTCCTTACAGACAACCAGCCAGTTGCGTCCTATATGCTTCAGTTCGCAATTCTTATTTGACGTTTTTTAACAGAACATTAATAAACCTGTGAAACCTCCTTCCTGATATTGTTAAAAACTGCACAACTGTTTCTCGCTTTAAAAACCGGCTAAAAAAGTTCTACTTTTCCCGTCTGTTTAGAGTATTTGGTGCCGACAAAATTAGATCTTACAAAAGTGTCCGACCGAAATGCCGCCGCATTAACCCTTTGAATGCCTGTTCGTGTTAACACTGTAAGTATATTTAGTATGAGTTGTTTTTTGTTTCTGTTTTAGGGGGTTTGGTTCAGTTTCTTCATTCTGATGTGTAATTCTTGTTCTCTTTGTATTTCTTAAAGATTTTAGTGTATGGGGGATGGGATAGAGTTCATTAACAATTTTTGTTGGGATTACGTATGGGTAAACGAACCAAGAAGGGGGCAATTTGTCCTATATTCTGTATACCTGTCACTGGCGAGTTTGTAAACAAACAAATAAATATCATGATATTGGGCATATGATACTCTGACTGTATATATTACAAGTCTGTGGTAAGACTGTATATGTTACAATAAAACTAGGAGCAGTGAACCGGTATGGAACATGTATCACCGGCCCTGGTTACACATGTTGTTTTGTATATTATTAGTAACTTCATGATCAACAAAATCAGCTACATTTAAATTAGAACTACTATCTGATATTGCAAGACACAACACAGAACACTTGGTGAAACATTGTTTGTGTTGGATTTTTTTTATTTTATAGATGTCACTTTGTAGTCAGGCTACAGGTGTAGCACACGTTATAGTCTTAAGCTGTGTACAGAATCTTGTTCTCTCGACAAATCGCAATTAAGATAAAAAAAGTGTCTATTCAACGTGCTTCAAAAACCAATAACAGCATTCGATGAATATTCGCAGAGGCATGATGAGAAATCAGGACCAAGACTGCCGCGATTGAGTCGGCCAGCGGAAGTTTCGCCCGAAGTTATCAGTTTCAAGCTCTAAACTTTTCGGAGAATCTGAATGAAAAGAAGTTGACGCTCTAAACATAAGGCCAGAGCTCTCAAGTCTCACGCAATGAGCCGGAGTCTCACGCATTTCGATGTAATCTCACGCTCCCACGAGTATTTCTCACGTCGTGTTAGCACTCTTCTGGAAGATAACTCAGTCAATTGTTTTGGCCGTCAGAAGTGCTTATAATCGTAATTTTCCCTTCTTCGCCCTCCATAGAAGGGATAAATTTGTCTGGTTTTAATAAATAAGTGATTCGAGAAGTGCAAAATTCAAAAACAGCAAACAATCTCACTCCTTCGAAAAATACAAACTCGAGAGCTCTGCATACCCAAATAGCTGTAAATTAAGTGGAAACTCGTGTTGGCTATAACAAAGCTATAGCTTGCTAGTACAGTAAAGACAAGGAAACTATTGGCAAGTTAAGGTACTAGTTCTTACCATTCAATTTACAGCCGGAATCCGTCGGCTACATCGCAAGCATTTTGTTTTCGTTTTCTTTGTTGGGTTTGTTTTTACAATTTTTTTTGGATTTATTGCCCAAAGGGGTTAGATGAACGGGCCTGAGTCCATTGCTAGGTTTTCCTGCTTTACAGTAAACAGACAACAACGCCGGCGTTAGCCTACTCTTATCCACAAGCGCCTTGGTTCTTTTAAGGACCCCGATAGAATGTCGAGAGACTAAACCAATGGTTTAATGTCCCTGTACATGCCCACGGATGGTGTGGTGAAAGAAGCTGCCGAAAGTTCAACCCTCAACCAGGCCGGCCGGGGATTGAAATCAGGTTCTCCTTGTTGGCAGTCAGGGTTCTACCCGACTCTGCTAACCTCGCACACATAACTGCAACCAATTTACTGGTAAATCAGATCCAGTCAGTTCTCATCTAATTAGTGCTCAATGACGCCAGTAGTTGGCTCCCCCCTAGAAAATGTACTTACTTTTCCTCCCCTCGATATCTAGGATTTGAAATTGCAATGTTCAAAAGAAATCGTTGAAAACAATAACTTCATGATTACCCATCATCCCCTTACAACAATGAAATGCTCTATTTACACGTAGTCTTGAGTTTAGACTTCAAAGTCAAATTTAACTAAATTTACATTGATTAAAAGAGTTTATCTGTTTGTTTATTTGTTTATTTTCCAGCACAGCTACCCTGTTTAAGAGTATTAATGTAAAGCTTAAAGGTTATCAGTAACCTTGGCGGGAACTGCGCCCGTTTGCAGATATTTCTAGGACAACCAAGTGCGTTTGGTATTTACTTCGTTCGTTAAACTCAATTCGTCTCTCTATCACAACATGTGAACACCTGTCTGCCAGTTTTCTCCCACTTGAGTTTTCCGGCGTTTTGTACCTTACTAAACAACACTAGCCTATGCACTCATGATATTAGTCTCTCTTTTCCTCAATTTAAGTTGTTTCCTCAGGTAACTCGCTTACAATGAATCTGGCCCTGTTCAAGATAGTCTCTTAACCGCTCTACCTATTAATTACCCTTTACACTTTTACAATCCAACAAGATATTCGTAGATGTAGATTCAAGGACTTTACTTAAACTCGGCTTTTTTCGACTGTCAATCGGCCACCTAATATAATAATATTTTATTTAAGCACATATCATAGAGGAGCTTTAAAAAAACTCGTTAAAACATGAACGTACATACGTATAAAATATTTCATAAATTATTTAAAAGAATGAGATTATAAAAGAATTACATGTGTGTTTCTAACAGTACTTTCCTTAATCGACCCCCCTCCCTTTGTCCCCTCTCATTCCAACTCAGTCACTCAGAACCCTACACTCTTTGCATACAAACATCAATACATCCCTGAAATCCTTCGCCATTGCCGCGTTTAGAAAGAAAAACACGAACATGTGTTGCTGTCATCTCACCATTGGCACATCTGCGATAAGCTGGTTATCAAAACCCATCTGGTGCCATAAGGCTTCGCTTTATTGTGCCTGATAAGCTGGTGCCTTAAGGTCTAGCCCCAATACCAATCATCTGCCACTATTGCTTTTGCCCCACTCGAATAAGATATGATACCGTGAATATAACTTACACAGCATATTTGTAATCTATTCACACGACTTCAATGCGCCAAAACATCCTTCTCATTGTCTCCATACTTCTCTGCCTTCACTCCATTTACACGCTTTTTTTTATAAGAACCGGTAAATATTGGCTGAGCTTGGGGTTGTTCTTAATTTTTCCCATACATTTGCTTAAAATTTTAGCAAAATCTCAGCCTGGGTGTTCTTATAAAGTTTGTTTTAATAAAGAAAAAAGCGTGTAATAACCACATAATGTGCACCCGACAAGTTGGGTTCTTCACAGTTATTTCGGGTGCCCAGATACTTAATTTTAGGCCAAATTTATAAAAGTTGTTGTTGTTGTTGTCTATGAATAAACCGAGAAATTGAGGTTAGCAATAACAGAGAATACAAATAGCCACATTGTCTCTGTCTTCTTAAAACAAAGCACAGGTGTTGTACTCTCAAAATTAGTAACTCGGTGTAACTATGTATACTCACTTCGACTGTTGAAGTTAGCATTCTCAGTAACAGTTTCTAGACAAACCGTAAGCATCAAATATTTCCTTCTTGTTTGAATAGCATCGGCTAGAGTAGAGAAGAACAAGGCCTGGGCCGGCGGAAGCGCTCCGGGCGATTTTTTTTTTCTACGCCCACTTCTAGATGGCGGACGCTTACAAGAACTGCGCCAATACTGCACATTTTTTGTTTGTCTACCTAAAGTTCTTACAAAAGTAGCCCTGACCCAACCCTAACCCTAACTAACCATAGATAACCATGAACAACCATTAATAGTCCTATGATATGAATTTACGAATAATAAGTGAGCCGTGACAGTCCACCATCTTGAAAAAGGGCGTAAAATATGAATTCGCCCGCTCCGCTCCTGACCAACTTTTGTGAGAGACGTTTTTTGTAAATAAGCAATTCTCTTTTTTAAAGAAAACAACCGTTTGTTGTGTAAGATAAACGAACTCAGTTACTACGATGTGAAAATGCTGTAATTCTTGTTTTGGTAGTTTTACATTTTCAAACCTTTCCGAGGGCCCGTGCCACCAATGTTCGTTATGCACCCCCTCCCCCCGACTTGGTATGTCCCTGCATTGCCATCATCTCTTCTCAGGGAAAGCTTGACCTTTCATCGATTTTCCTTCATAACTAAACAGTATGAAAGAAACTTGCCAATATCTCGTTATTCGTGTTAACTTAAAGAATTTATCTTGGACTATGGATAGGGACTGTGAGCTGTAATTTATAAAGATTCATAAATATTTTGAGAAAGAAAAGAAGGTTGATGACTTTGTTGACTTTTTTAAATTTTAAGTGATTGAACATTTACATAGCTAACCGCCTTGATTAATTCTGCTTTGTGGATAGGTTTTACCTTGATATATAAAACATTTCTGCTTTATTTCTTTTTAAATGTTGCTGTTGCTCTTTTTCAGTTCTAGGGTTAACATTTAACGAACGAACGCTTGCTTGAATGCTATTCAAAGGGTAGCACTTGCTCGCTTAGAAACAGTTTCTGTCGCGTTCTAAAATATTTTTTTCCTTTTTTACATTTCCGTCCAACTTCTTTACCACCAACCAGATTAGGGTTTAGCTCCACCTTCACACGTTCAGCCCTAGTCAGTTAAACAGCATATAAAACCTCCTTAATTACTCTCCTCAGTAAAGCACATAGCAGTTTATCTAAGATTTAAAGAAAATTCTCCCAACCTGTTTGCAAGGAAACTAAGGAAACAATTTAGGAGAATTAAGCAATATGTCACACGGCACATTTGGGGCTGAAAGGGTTGACGCATTCCCGCCTGTTTCCATGCCAGGGTTGATTTTTGCGACCTGTTGGTAGCTGTACTCGGGGGGGGGGGGGGGGGGGGGGGGGGGGGGGGGGGGGGGGGGGGGGGGGGGGGGGGGGG